>CAJQZJ010032290.1:5489701-5513883 GCA_907164525.1 Lophiomys imhausi
CTTTTGCGAGTTGCGTCATTCCTTGCTGGACAAGGGGGGACGCGACACAGGAGGTCCAGTATAGTTGTAGATATGAAGCCACCACTACTGATGTAATCAGATCTATCTGGGTGTTTGTAAACTGAACAATCAAAAAAGATGTTTCCATCACCACATGTCCAGTAGAGTCTCAGTACATTTTGGTCTGTAGAAAAGGATTTGAGCTCATAAAAGGGATAACTGATGGCCACAGCTTCTATCTTTGGTTACTGGGGTGGGTAGGATGGAGGGTCAGATAGCTGACTCAGGGAGAACTCACCTTAGGGAACAGAATATAAACCATGAGTGAGATCTCAACTTGTAATAGCCCTGTTATAAGCAAGTATGTTAGATAAAAGAATACATTTAATTGTAATATATTAATTATATTAATAATGGATTTTGTTATGACACTTTTGTCCACACATATAACATACTTTCATCATATTCTCATCACTTCTCTATTATAATCCCTCCTATCCATTTCTTCTTAATAATACAAATGATAGATGTTTGTTTACTTTTTTATTGATTGCATAAGTGATCAAAAGCATGTGCTTCCCAAATGGAGCATGAACATAGACTTTTTTTTTCCTGTCAATGAGATACTTTGCCCTAGTGGTGCTGTCTTGTAGGCTCCCAGTGTATGAGGAGGTTCTTGGCCCTCATGTGACTGCTGAAATGGGGCAGGGGACTGTTATGTAGGGACACTCCACTCCAGAGGAGTGGGATGGAAGGCATAGGGTGTAGAGGGTGGGAGGGTAGGACTGGGAGGGGTGGAAAGAGGGCACTGTGATGGAGATGTAATCTGAAGTAATAAATAAATATTAAAAAGCATGTGCTTCTTACCTTTCTGGCTTTATTCACTTAACATGAAAGGTATGATAATGTATTGAGCCATAAGTAAAAGTATACTTTTTTCTTTTCATGAGAGTTAGGGAGGAAAAATGTATCACATGAGAAACATGAGTTGTTTGTTTGTTTGTTTGTTTGTTTGTTTGTTTGTTTTTGAGTCTAGCCAGGAAGGTGTTTGGTCCCTATTCTGTCCTGCTTATGTGACTAGCATCCATTCATCCACTCACACATCAGTCATTTCATCCACTGATATATCCATCCATCCATCAATCCATCAGAAATCTTCCATTCATCCACATACATCTATATCCACCTATTTATACAACCACCGTCAAATCCATTCATCATCATGCATATTCATGCATGCATACATAATACATACTTCACTTATCCATTCAGCATTCATATCGCCCACGATTCATAATGTATTAATCATTAACCCTTTCTTATTTCACCATTCATCAGTATATCAAGATAGTTATAGATGATTTATGCAGCAACACAACACTCATCTCTATGTGTGCATGTATCCAGCTATAAGAAGTCAGAAACATATGTCTTTAATATAAACCTTGCTTCAGGTACTTGTGAAATGCATCAATACATGAAACCAAGTATTTCTGTAACTCACTTGGGGAGGTTCAAATGTCATTTGGATCCCAGCACTTCCCTTCCTGTGATATAGCCCCATAAGTTCACTCTGCCTGGATGAAGAGTCTAACCTCCTACCACTGGGCAGACAAAGAGCAAGCTGAGAAACTGGACTATATCTCCATTTCATCCCACCTCCATCCTGGTCCTCAGTGAGTATGTGAATGATGAAAGATCAGAGAAATAAGAAGAATGGGAGACACAGTTCTAAGATCCCATTCAATGGCAAACATCAGGTCTGTTCATCCTCATAGACCCACCAACCTAATTGACCTGAGCCTACCATGAGGACATCTGAGATCTCTGGTGTGTCATAGAAACTGAGGGCAGAGTGGGTCCAATGGGGTTGTCTGAGAGCTTCCCTGATCCCTGTCAGGACCCTATAACAGGGGAGGAGACTCACTGAGAGGGGCCATTTATTAGAGAGTTTGGAGATTTCAAGTTACTTTGTTCTCTGACCCTTGACCTCAGCTGAAGCAACCTGGGCAGTTTTCTCACTGGGGTTTCTCTTTCAGTGTTCTGCTTGGTCAGGACAACCCACATGCAGGATGGTGAGTCATATCTATGGGATTCTTATTCTTCCCCATCAACAGCAACACTACATGGGAGTCATGTGGATTTGAAGAAGGATTATAACCCATTTTAAGCCACATGAGTATCACATACTAGTGTCCTCCTCCAACATATGGTTTTAGTACTGTGTCAGATGTAGAGAATCTTCTTCGATTCACTTTGGTGGTCATCATCATTTATTAAAAACCAGGATCCAGCTAACTCAGCCATACATGTTATTGCTTTGCCCACCTCTCTTGCCAGTCACCTTCCTCCAAAATATGAAGCTTCAACAGTGATCCTGTGACAGCACCAGTAGATCCCCAGAGATGCGGCTTCCCTCTTTCCTCCCAATCTTTGTTCTTGGCCATTGACATTAAGCTCATATTTTAATGTGTGATGCCACTGCAGCTTCAACCTTCACATGTATCTATCTGCATAGTAGATAGAAAGCAAGTGTGTATGTTTTTCGAGACAGGGTTTCTCTGTGTAGCCCTGGCTGTCCTGGACTCACTTTGTAGACCAGGCTGGCCTCGAACTCGCAAAGATCCACCTGCCTCTGCCTCCCAAGTACTGGGATTAAAGGCATGCGCCACCACCGCCCAGCTAAGGCTCTATTTCTTCAGCACAGAAAATGTAAATGTCACACAGTTGCAGAGTATGACCCTGGGATTGCCAAATATCACCACTGATCTCAGGAAACACCAGCTGAAGAGTGCTGTGATGCAAACGGGAAGTTCAATGTAGACGTGGTGGAGGATGTGGGTCTTGTGTTATTTCCTCCCTGCCCTTTACATTAAAGAACAAAAAATTCCCCATCCTGGAGACTGAATCCTATTCTGCTCCCTTCTAGTGAACCTACCCATACCCTACATTTTTGCTGAGCTGACCATGTACTACCTCGAAGGATACCTGTGGTCATCATGTGCAGGAGCCCTGTTGGGTTGTGAGTGGTTCCGCCTAGAGAAGGAAAATCTCAGAATCATAGATGTGATAAACACCTCATCTTCTAAGACAACAGACAGGTTCTCTCTTGGTATAGTAATAAAGACATTGCAGGACATTATAACTGCCTCTATGAGATAAGGAACACCTGGTCTCCACACAGTGACATCCTGGTGCTAGGGGTCATTAGTGGGGACATTACCTTGGCCCCTCCTCCATGCTCAGCACTGTCCTCAGGTTTGTTTCAAAGTTCCTAAGGCTCTAGCTTCATTAGTCATCTTGGTTGCCCAGATTCAGTTCTATTCTGGACTGAGCACAGAACATTTGCTAACTGGTTATGGCCTGGGGTTCAGATATGGTCTATGTGTTGGGTGACTTTCCATTGAAATACTTTACTCTTCATTGAGTATGTTGCTATTCTGTCTTTTCTACTGAACCAGAGCCCTTAGAAGCCCCAGTAGTATGTGTTTTCTGATATGGTCTCTTACCACTGAGCAGGACACAGTCCAGGGATGATGGTTCTTGAGTAGGGCTGGATAATTCTTCATGGGAATATAAGGAATAAGATGACTCTTCCACTGTGTGTGGTCAGCTCTAGAGCCCAGGCCTACATGAGGAAGAGATGGGATCATTCTCAGTTTAAAAATTCTTTTCAACTGCTGTGACTCAGATTTCCCATGTTTGTGTGTTTAAGTATGATCCTGTCACTCATGCCTTTGGATGCTCATTCAGTTTATCCAGGAACATCGACATTACCTAATTATCCAGATGAGATAGTGACCATCTAAGTAAGGCCAGCATTCAGTGCCTCCTCATGAGGCTTCCTCATCCACACTGAGTACACTGTGAAAATGTTGCCAGATGAGAAGAGGATGTATGTCATACTAGTGATGAAGGTTTTTCCATTCTGTGCTCAGGATGGGTCATCTGTTTTTAAGAGTGCAAAGAAAGGGGACAGGTGGGAGTAGAGTGATTATTGTGTAAGTGGAAATAGGAAGAAGTTGGATCTCTGCCATTCTTTTTCCTCTTTACTAAGCCAGGAGATTGTAGGATTTTTGCATCTATGTTTGTATATCTGTATTTATTTTCAACACATAAATAAGCAAGATTTAAAAATATGATTAACCCCAAGAAGGCCAGGATGCTATAAATAAATGCTGTATGTACCCATTAGGTAAGCAGCTATCAACAGCACAGACCCTTTAGAAGATGCTGCATCAGAGTAGGAAAGTGTCTATAGACAAGTGAGAGGCCAGGCTGATCCCAATAACACCCCTATTCTCAGACTATCATGACTACTTCTGCCTCCTTATCCATGTGATAAGTTCAGTGGTATCCACTTTGGATTTGCCTCTGCCTTAGTCCAGGAGGATTCCAATCATATTTTCTCCACCCAACATTATTATTTTGTGAGGGTGGGAGAATAAATATTTTATTTAATCTATTATTAATGCCATTCAAATTTAGTTTAAGATGATAGGGAAGGTGAGGTGAAGGATGTTGAGGATGGGAAAAACAAAGAGTAATGTTAGGTTCAAATTCTCACCTCAATACTTTCTTTGTCACTGTCATTTCTAACACACCTACTCAAGATACTACAATCTAGGAACTAAATTGAAGCTTTCTACTATAATGTTGTCATATCTAGAATGTGATACTAGGTTGAAAAGTTATATTCATGAACTCTCTAAAAATAAAGCATTTGAAACAATAGACATTTTATTCATATTTTCTTTTATATTTTTTCTTTTTTATTTCTTCAAGTTACATCTCAATCACAATACCCTCCTTACTCCCCCTCCAGTCCCACCCTTTCACCCTCTTCCCTCTCAACCCCCATCCTCTAACCTTTTTTTTTAGTTTAAGGTATATCTTTTTTCCCCTAACAGCTCCCCATTTCAGTCCAACAAATGGTTCTTTCTCTTATAACAATAAAAACAATACAAAACAACAGAAATAAATAGGCCACAAATATGAGAGTTATATGGCTTAGCATACATCCCCAATGTCCAGTCCATATGTATTTGGCACCTGACTTTAACATTCTATTATCTAACCATCTCCATGAGTTTAAAGTTCTATATCTAACTCAGCTTTCATACTATCTTGCCTCACATTTTTAAAAACATCTTCTTAGATCTAGAACACCCTCTTGATTCCTGAACAACTCAAAATTTAACTATAAGACTCTAGCTATCTATTCTTCAACCACCTCAGAGACCTGACAGGGATAAATATATTTGGTTATATAACAAGTTCAGGGCCAGCAGCTTCCAAAACTAAGAAATGACATACCAGTGGCTGCCTGGAAGTTCCCATTTTCTCTCCATACATTACAGCATCACTCTTCAGCCATTTGGCCCCATTTCTCTGACAGACATTGGTTGTAGAGCAGGAATTATGAAGGACTTGCCTACTCTGTCTTGGCAGAGCTAGGCTGTCGACTTACCTGTTTCCAAGTTTTGTCCTTTTTGGACAGCATTCTGTCTACAGTTGAAGCAAGGGGTTTTTCTTGCCAAGAGATAAGCTTGCCACTAGTTCAACCATCTCCCACTGGAGATTCTTCGATGCTCATCTTCTACTTGGAGTAGAATAGGGGGTGCTGTCAGGAGTTGACATGTCTTGATATCAAAAAAATCTTAAATTAAGAAAACATCTTTGAATGCCATATTCTGCAGATCTCCTGAGGTTTTTGAAGACCCCCTATTTATATCTTATATTTAGATAAGCAAATGTTGCTTGTCTCTTAGCAACTTGATTTCTGATTAGCTTAGAAAATAACTGTGATGGACTGTCCTAGTACCTAACAAAATGATAAGCTTGAATGACTATTAGTTTGCATTTCTTAATTATCCTAAACAGTTTATGACAGTTGGTAGCAAAAGGCCAAAACTTCACATTTCATTTTTAAGCATTACTAGGTACAAAAGTTTTAAAAGGCGTTACCCTTAATTTTGTATCAATATACAAAGATCAATACGAATGTGGCCAAATATAATCTCAATTTTGTATCAATATACAAAGATCAATACCTATGTAGCCCAATACAATCTTAATTTTGCATCAATATACAAGGGTCAATACCTATGTAGCCCAATACAATCTTAATTTTGCATCAATATACAAGGGTCAATACCATTGTGGGCAAATATAATCTTAATTTTGTATCAATATACAAAGATCAATACTGATGTAGCTCAATACAATCTTAACTTTGCATTAATATACAGAGATCTATACCCATTTAGGCAAATATAATATTAATTTTGCATCAATATACAAAGGTATAAGGGCATATTCAATAATCTGTCCTTTTTTCTTGATCTTTCCTATATTATGTCTACATCCCATTTTTTCTCGAGTCTTTTCACTCCTACATAGGAGAGAAAGGATACAGAAAAGAAAAAGAGAGAGAAGTCCCTGGGTCTAACCTCCAAAGTCTATTTAACAAGACCATCTAACAGCTTGTAATCTCTTCCCCTAAATAACAAGATTTTCTATTATCCATCAAATGACCAAAGGGGGGGGGTGTGGAACACCCTCCCCAACTTCTGGGGATGGGACATCGATCTCTTAAAATGACTTCCTGCTGATTTGGGACATAGTAAACCTGTTTGGGGCCCAAATAAGAATGGAAAAATGGGTTAAAATGTTAATAGAATCATTTGATGTTCAGTCCTTTTATGGTTAGCTATTTAAATGTCCTAAGAAGTTCATAGACAGAAGCTGAACTTCAGGGCTTTACTGAAGTTCTGACTGGAGCAGTCTGTGGAGCTGAACAATCTTAGTGATTTTGAGTTGTTGTGGTTGTAGACTTTTGGGGAATCAGGTATTGAGGAAGTTTACAAGGCTGGATCATCTGGGCTACTTGTCTTCTTAGGTGTCTGATCTGTTTTCTTCTGAGGTTTCCATTGTCCAGTTGTCCCTGGATTCCTTGGATGGATGCTTTAAATCTCCTGGAAAGATAAGAACAGAGCCCTGCCCTAATCCTAGCTCTGGGACACTACCTTTTCTTTTTTTTTGGGGGGGGGGTGGTCAGGTAATATTTTTCCTGGAGCCAATTTGGTTTTTGACAATATAAAATGTATTATCTTTCAATTCGGATTAAAAAAGAAATTATTTTGATATTTTGGAACTAAACAAACTAAACAAAGTGTATATTTTGAGATCTCAAAGGATAATTTGTTTGAATTTCAGCATGGCTTATCAATATTAGTGCTTTTGCTTGGTTTCATATAAATAAAATATGTTTTGGAATATCTTTCTGCCTGAGTTCACCTTTATGAGTAAAGAGAGTCCCTTATCTCCAGTATATAACTGAGTCTTTATATCCATTCATATCCTCTCTGACTTTTGGTCACAGAACTCAATTCATTCAATCTATAATAATTATTGAGGGGCTTTAAAGATGGATCAGTGGTTAAAAGTACTGACTGAACTTCCAGTGCACATGGGTTTGATTCTCAGCACACAAAATTTATCTCATTGCCTTCTATAATTCCAGTTCCATGGATCTCATTCCCTCTTCTGGCCTAAGCTGATACCAGGTTCACATGGGGTTTACAGACAGACATGCAGGTAAAACACATAGAAATAATAAAATAAAATAAAATTCAAAAGTAATTGTTGAGGTGAAGAAAAGATATTTCTGTGATTAAGAGCACTTGTTCTTCAAGAGGACCTGAGCTGGGTCCTAGCACCCATGTTAGGTGGCTTACAAAAGTCTTTAACTCTAGCACCAAGAAGTCTGACACATTCTTTTAGCCTCTTCCCTGGGACAATGACAGCAATGACAGCATAGAACATTCTTGCAAATTTTTCATTGTGGAAAAGAGAGAAAAGTACACACCTATCCTGACCCACTCAATTAGAAATGCATTTGTGCATTAAGGTATATGTTAGGACATATACACATATCACTTAGAATAATGATGAGTATATCATTTGCATTAACATTATTGCTGGAATTATATCACAGTGAACTATCAATATAATCAAGCACTCTGGAGGTGAAGCAGAAGGCTAAGAATTTCAGGGTCATCTTCAAATACACAGCAAGTTTTGAGCCAATATGGGCTACACGAGAACTTGTCTAAACAATAAAACATAAATAAACCAGAAAAGAAGAACAACATATTCATATGTTTCTTTTATTAAAGATTTTCCATTGCCTTAAAGATAGAACCTCAGAATATATGTGAGGGAGTCTGTGAGATGGATCAAGAACGTGTTGATTCAGTTTTATTTCTCAGGACAATTGATAGTTGGCCTTGTTGACTGACCACCCCTCAAGTCTGTCCTGACATCTGGTCAGGTTTGGGACACTCCTTTCTCCAGAGTTGTCTCACTTGACATTGACCTCATATTGAGACTTATTTCCCACCTTTCTTCCTCACAGTGTGCGGTAGAAAACCACAACTAAACTACCAATCTTCTGTACATTTTCATTGTCTGTCATCATCAGTATGAGATGCGTGAATCCGTGGAAGAAGCTATCAGCTTAGCAATGACTCTCATGCCTGTTAATCAGGTTCGCATGGTTATGTCTCCATAGAGAGTGATAACTGTATGGGTAACACAAGGAAAAGAGATCTACGTTGATAAGAGATCGTAGATAGAAAGCATTTGGCACTACTTTAAAGATACTGTGTAAGACGGTGTCAGAGTTGTTTCATTGTGAGCAGCACAGTCAGATGCTCAGCGTATCTCTGCTGCTCCATCTCTTCTTTGTGGCATCAATATGCATCTTTCTTGGGTCATCTTTATGACTGGGAAGAGGATAGGACATGATAACAACACCGCAATACTGTGTGGATAGACGTGATAACAGAAGGAGACTTCATAGGGAGGCTATGAGAGGTTAGAGCCAGCCTGTACTCATACTAACTGGGTAGGGACTGGCTGATAAAGAAAGGAGGTCTATTTTCAGCTGTTCACTGATGCTGTGGTTTGAATAATGAGAATGACTTCTATAGGCTCATATGTTAGAATGATTGGTTAGAGTCAGTTAGTGGAACTGTGTGGGAAGGACTAATATGTGGCGCCTTGTTTGAGGAGGTGTGTCAGTCCAGGTGGGATTTGGGGTTTCCAAAGTCCATGCCAGGCTGAGTATCTTTTTCTCTGCCTGTACCTTATGGATCAGATGTGAGCTCTCAGATACTTCTCTAGCACCATGCCTGCGTGCTGCCACATCCCCGCCATGACGATCATGGAATAATCCTCTGAAACTGTAACCAAGTCACCAATTAAATACTTTATTTTGTCAGAGTTGACTTGAACTCTAGTCAGGGGAGCAGGAAAGCTAACTTTAGATCTTTCCATTTCCCTCTTCTCCTCCAAATTCCATCTCCCAGTCTCATCCCCAGTAACATAGCAAACAACCTGCTGCAGCCTTCCACTCTTCTCTCCTTTTGTCTTCAGCAGATCACACAGATTTCCTTCCTCAAACTTCATCCTGGCATCAGAGACCCCGGTGTCCAGCAAGCATTCCAAGTGAATCCACCGACCAATCCTGACAGAGAAGCAAGTAGGCCAGTGAAGCATGTAGTTAAGTTTCAGATCTTCACTTTTCTTCTTCTCCTTCAAATTAAATCCCCATCCCCCAGTCTCATTCACAGTTCTGTTGCAGTCTACCTGCTGTGACCTGTCCTCAATCTATGAACCCATTTCCAGGAAGCTAAACAGATTCTTGTGGAACACCACATTTTTCTCCCTTCTGTGTACTCAGTGAGTCTCCCTTCCCCAGCACATCCCCATTTTGGTCTCAGTTCCCAATACCTAGAAATATATTTTGTTCAGAATCCCCAGTGGTCACACCTGGAAAGATCCCAGAAGAATTTCCCACCAGACAACAAAAAATCTAGGTTAGACTAACAGGTATGAGTCATACACATCCTGAACCCCATCCTGTTTTGAAATTTTCTCTGTCAAACAAATCAATCCATTGCTTCTCTGCTTTGCCTTATGAAAGTTGTTGGAACAAGAAAAATGCAATCAGAGCATTTGTAAAAAAAATCACATGACTGGCCTGTAGCACAGTTCCTGAGTGTCTTGTTACCCACTGAAATATCATGAGCCAGGCCTTCACTGTCTGCATTTCTCTGGATGGTTTTGACTTTTTTAAATGTTTATTTATTACTTCAGTTTACATCTCCATCACAGTACCCTCTTTTTCACCCCTCCAGTCCTGCTCTCCCACCCTCTACCCCCATCCCTTCCATCCCACTCCTCCAGAGTGGAGTGTCCCTAAATATCAATCCCCTGCCCCAGTTCAGCAGTCATATGAGGACCAAAAGCCTTCTCATACACTGGGGGCCTACAAGGCTGCACCAGTAGGGCAAAGTGTTTCCTTGACAGGTAACAAAGTCTATGTTTCTGTTCCCTTTGGTGCATTGGCTGTAGTATAGTTATCTTGTACTGTATTGCTAAAATCCGATTATAAGTGAGTAGATGCCATGTGCATCCTTCTGAGTCTGGGTTAGTTCACTCAGGATGAGCTTTTCTAGTTCCATCCATTTGGCTGAAAATTGCATGATTTTGTCTTTTGAACGTACACACAGATATCCCCTTTCACTCTGCTTACAGAATTCTGGGGCCTTTCTAGCTCAAAGTTCCAAATGTGTCCAATTCCTGCCACAGATCCATTCTGAAGGCCTATGAATGACATGGTCAGGTTTATCATATCAACTACTTCACTTCTGGCACCAATTTTCTATATTAGTTACTTTTCTCTTTTTTTCTGATGAAATACACGACAAAAGAAATATATGAAAGGAAGGGCTTGTTTTGGTTAAAAATTTGAGGGCATAATCTATCATGGTAGGGAAGTCATGATGGCACGAGATTGAAGTCACTGGATCAGAAATCAGAGAGAGAGAGAGAGAGAGAGAGAGAGAGAGAGAGAGAGAGAGAGAGAGGAGGGTTGATACTTAGCCTTTTTCTTTTTATTACGCAGCCTGGGATGCAAGCATAGGGAATGCTGGAATCAGTGTAAATCTTCCTACCTTAGTTAACTCAATATAAAATCTCTCTCACAGAGATACTCAGAGGTTTGTATACAGGCTGACTCTAAATTACACCATGATGACAAAGTTAAATATCATATTTATCATATAAAATGATTTTTTGTTTGCACTATTTGATTATTTGTATAATGCTAATTATATCTATTTGAGGTGGTACACACTATATATGAAGAACTGAATCTCAGATTAAAAAACAACAAAGTATATTGAGCAAACTTAACTTTGGGTCCAAGATGTGTTCCAATCATAGCCATGGTGAATTCTACAAATAGAGAGTTGTAGTATAAATAATTTTCTGAAAGCCCCTTTCCTTTCTCAACCTTGTAAAAGGCAAAAGCATCCTATGGGCATTTTTTTCTTTATACAGTAGTAAGTTAGTAAATCAGATAAGCTGGGCACTTCAGGATATCCTTGTACACTTTTTGCTAGGGAACTGATCCTTTCAATTCAAGCAATACCATGTTTCCCACACTTGTAATCCTAGTGTTTTCTGGTAAGTTGTACTCAAAATGAGGGTCGTCTATCGTGGAAGAATTTATCTGAGAAGCTGTCTGCATCTGCAGTGGAATACCCTGCTTCCACAGCATAGGCATACTTTGATGCCTGAGTTAATCCTTACCTGCTATATTCTAGCTGCCAAGGTTCACAGGTCAAGCAGTGTGAGGAAAACAGAGGCTGAGTTGTATTTGAAGGTAGATAATTGGTCATGTGTCTTTATTTCAAGGTGTCTTCCACATCTGGGCATAAGTGGGTGAGCCTGGCCCCAAAGTTTGAATCAAACTCCACTCTATATAGACAGATTTTTCTGTAACAGTAGGGCAGACAACACAGGGCCTGGAAAAATGGGTTGCCTTTTGGATGCCTGTGGGTCAATCTATATTAAATTGGAAAGAGAGGTCCCTGAATACTTTCCATCATTTTAGTCATTCTGTCTTTGATTGATCCAAGTGGCACCAGCAACTAAAGGAGACTAAAGAGAACTGTGTACCTAGAGAAAGAGGTATTGTGTAGGTAGTAAGCATGGAAGCAGACCCGGGATAGCAACATCCCAGTATCAGATAGTTTCCAAGCTCCCCAGAATTTCATGATGGTGGGAATTATGAAGGGTAGTTGGGGAGAAACTGGGTAGAGAGCTTATCCCATTCCTTCCAATCTCAGGATAGGACACGAGGTCCTGATTTTGAGATTTCTGGGTTTTGTACATGCTCAGTCTTTCCAGCTCCATGCCAAATTGTCTGGAGGCACATCCCCACAATCTTCTAAACTTATAGTCTGTTCATTTCTAGGGGTCTACAGAAAGTTCTTTCTTTTGGCCCTTCTAGATCCCTCATGAAGTCAGGAGAGACAGTGACAGTACTATGCTGCTCCAATATGATATTTGAGGATTTCATTCTGGTTCTGCACAGGGAGGAGATAAATGATGGCCAACTGTCTGTACCTTGTTGGGAAATATTATGTTGGGAGCTCCCAGGCCAACATCTCCATAGCTTCTGTGACTGCTGCATATGCTGGGAGCTACAGATGTTATGGTTCTGTCAGTCATTGACCCTCTGCATCATCAGATCCCAGTAAGAACACAGGTCAGTCTCCATATCTGCTCCCCACTTTAAGATACAGACCAGGAAGTTGGGCATGTTGGTACATGCCTTTAATTCCAGCACCCCAAAGGCAGAGGCAGGTGGATCTCTGTGAGTTTATGAACAGTCTGGTCTATAAAGTGAGTCCATGACAGCCAGGAATACACATAGAGAAACCTTGTCTTTAAAAAAAGACACTGTGCTCTATACAATGGAAGCCCTGGGGGATCATAAGAATGATAACAAGTGGATTTACATAGGAAGAGTGACATCTCTGGTTGAGTTCTATTAAGAAAGACATAAAAAGAAGAAGACATAAGCACAGACCATTTAACATAACAAACAGTACAGATACAAATGAAATAAAGAGAAATTATATCTGTATATAAGGAACAGAGACAGACATGGTGATGGAACACATGGATCAGCAAGTCTTATTCTCTTTCTGCACTTGTGAAGAAAACTGAGCAGTTCAGATGTTTAGTTTCCGTTTCACCGTTTTTCTCATTTTTCTACTAGGAAAACTGGAAATGTCACATATCTAATAAGTGTTGAGCTTCCTCATTTTGGACTGATTCTCCAGGAACCCTGATGTTTCTTTTAGGTTTAAATCAATAGATGTAGTTAGTCTGACTCTTTCTTTTCTGTTGGGATTTATGCATAGCTTGTTCTTTTTAAAGCTATGTGCTGTGTCTGGAGAATGTGGGTTCCACCTTCCTTATAGTCCTTGGTGAAGCATTGATTCTACCAATAATTAGAGTCAAATAAAAAAAACCTTAGAAACACCATGCACATACACAGTGAACTAGAGTTTAAGGAAAGAGAAAGGGACTCAGAACAAAAGTGAGCATAAAATTGGAGATGATGAACAGAATTGGAAAATAGGTAAAAGCTAGAATTCATAATGGAAAACATAAAGACAAAGATGGACACAGATTCCAAAAAGAGAGATAGAGACTCCGAGAAGCAATATACAGACAGAAAATAAATTTCAGCAACCTAAAACAAGGATAACACACAGAAGATTAGTGTATCTTGTGTGTTGGGAAAACAGTTCAGTGGTTAAGCATTTATTTGGCATATGCTTTGGGGTTGATCCTCAGCACTGTAAAGATGAAAAAAAAAAAGACAGATAAGAAGCAAGTTACTTGGAATATATATATATATATATATATATATATATATATATATATCTCCAAGTAGTTGCAATATATGAAAATAGGTTTCTCAATTAAACCTACTGATGAATGAAGGTCATAAAAGTGGGCAGGTAAACAATCAGAAGTTATAATTTAAAAAATGGCTGTTCATACTTCTACAAATAAATCAATGAATAAACACATAGTAGGTCACTATGTGAATATTCAGTATATAATATCATTGTCCATCTACAAAGAAAAAAGCATGAAATATATGCTCATGATTCTTAAAATTTGGAGAAAATACATTGTTATCAAGACCAAGAGGTCACAGCTATGAAAATCATTAATATGCCTTCTCTTCCAGGTCCTACATAGCACTTTTCAGTACTATGAAAGCAAGGAAGGAAGATTCCAAATCATTTCAACTAAAATGTATAGTGTATTCACCAATAGTGTCTTACCATCTACTTCTGGTTGTCAACCAAGAGCAATAGCAGCATATATGTTTTCTGAGCTTTGAGAGTGCCAGGAGCCTCCTTGATCAACAACTTGAGTTGAAGTATCCTACAGCTGCCACTGTGATTTTCATTTAGCAAGATATGGCTTCTGAGAGCAGCATTATATACTCATTCAAGATACTTCATTCTAACTGGTTTTGATACTTTAGTTTGTAAAACTCTATATGGATTTTTCATGCATCCTTATTTTTTTAACCTTTAATTATTTGCAAGATTGTAGTCTAGATTTAAACCCTTCTAGGTTTCTGACATAACTTCTCCTCACACTAGTCCTGCAAGATAGTAAATTACCATCATCATACCCCGAGAGAGGCTGTTACCTGTCTGAGATTGAACGTTTGTAAATGTTATCCCTTATATCTTACATGGAAACAAATACATTTCTTCCAGTGAGTATTAGTGTCCTGAGAACTGAGACAGAATCTACAATGATGACTCTTCTGTGTCTTTTGTGGTCATGAGAAAAGAGGTACTACAAAGAATCATGAGGAAGTTTAGATAGAGTTGAGAAAAACCTACTGTCTTTTACAGCAATGAGGAAGTATGGAAAGAAATTACTGGCAGCTAAAGCACAAAATTGGTCAGGAAAAAGGTTAACTTTTCTCTCCAAGAAAATTATGTCTTGTTATTACCTTCTTAAATCTCCTTCTTGTACCATCTGTGATAGGCCCATCTTTCTAACCTTTTCAGTGTTATAAAAGCAGAGAACTCTTCTCTTCTTGTCCCACTCAACCGAAAGTATATTCATTAGCTAACATTTTGTTATGGATATACAGAAGCCCCATACCACTTACAATACTGATAGGCACATCATATAGATTTGGATCATTATGGATACTTAATCACAGTTTTTTATTATTCACAATTCTTTTAGCATCCATTACCCATCTAATGGAGGTCTTAAAACAGCAACATGAATATATATATATATATATGTATATAAAATCTTTGCTTAAAGATTTAGTATTACTTAAATTTAACAGATAGATTTGCAAGAGCAATCTAGGTTGTTAGTTGTGCTCTTCTATGACTTGAAGTATAGTTCTTCAGGCACTTCTGATGTAAAAATTCCTGACAATACAGTTTCCAATGACTTTTCTTTGTAAGTGACTTGATCTTTGTGATGTCTATTCTTGGTTGCCAACTTGACTAAAACCCAAGTGACTGGATAGACCTGTGAAGAATATATTTTTCTTGATTAAATAATTTGAAATGGGAAGCCATACTATTAATCTGGATATTTTCAGGGAAGAAGATGCGCCTATGTTTTTTTCTAGACAGGGTTCTCTGTGTAGCCCTGGTTATCCTGGAAATCACTTTGAAGAACCACCTTGTCTTGAACTCATAGAGATCCATCTGCCTCTGCCTCCTGAGTGCTGGGATTAAAGGCATGCACCACCATGTCCAGCCAGAAGATATACCTTTAATCTAGATCTTTTGAGGTAGTAAGATCCACCTTTGATCTGGGTCACACCTTCTGCTGGAAGCCTATATAAAAGACATGGAAGAAGAAAACTCTCTCTTTGCCTGCTTGTCCTCACTAGCTGCAAAGTTTGTTCCTTTTCTGGCATAAGAGCCTAGTTCTTCAAGATTCCAGAGTATATTGAAGACCAGCTAAGACACCAGCCTCTAAGACTAAGCAACTCTTGACTAATACAACCTTTCTCTTTTGAAGCTTATAATACTCTTCCTTTATTTTATGTTTTTAATATTTTAACTGTAATACTTCATAGGTGATTCATTTTCTGGTTTTGTCTGTTTAGTGTTCTGTAAGCTTCTAATGACCTTTTGAAAATTAACATAGGAAACCCTCTACTGTAGAAGCTTCTAGATAGACAGAAAAATAATTTAAAATGGACTTATCATATAATAGTATGGTAATTCCGTGGTAAAATAAAATATTGCTCCTACTAAATACCTCAGGATAACAAATGAAAAGCCTAGTGATGGAAGTAGGTTACCAATTTGGAGTTGTTCGCTGGTGAGATTCCATAGACCCCTCTACAATACAGACTATTTCCCAGTGCTCTTCATTACTCACTGGAACTTAATAGCAGGACCCTATTGCTAAAGATACCACATACTTGTGTCATAGAACACTAAAGAATCTATCTTTTACTAACCCTGAAAATTTGTTGCCACTAGCTAATTTTCAGAGTTCTGTAAGGCACTACGCACACTACTAAAGGAGAAAAGTAATCATTAATCTTACCCAGTTGTGAGCCCTGCAAACTACAATAATGACTGTCCTATAAAGACAAACTGACTGGTGCAATAGTGGAACAAATACCATGGAAGTAACCAGAAAATATTCTGATTGGATTTATGTCTTGCACCACAGTGTGAAACTCATACTTGGCATCATTAATGGGGGCCCAGAATCTATGGCTAAACAACAAGTCATTGGCCCTAAGGGAAAAATTACTGGAATTATTCTTCTAAAAGGACATATTATTAAACTGACTTTTAATGACATTGCTATACACATAGATTAATGAATTTCTGAACCTCATCAGAGAAGCTTATTTATGCAGTGAGTTGTGGCTAGCACAGAGAACAACTGTCAAGATTCAGAAAATAAGGGACTGAGGAATGCTCAACTGTAAATGCTACATTTGCATCACAGATACATACTCTCAATAGATAGCTCAGAGATAGATATGGAAGGAGAGACTAGAAAGATTGTAAGAGTCAGAGGTGGTAGATAACTAGAAGGAAACATTGTCTTCTGGACACAGCATGGCAGCTTCACACATGAACTCACAGCAGTGGCAACAATATGTACAAGAACTGTACAAGCCCAAACTAGACCAAATTCTAGCATAGATATGGAATAATGGCACAAATTTCTACCCCTAGCTATGGAGTTATTGATAATTGATAGCTTGTCAAGAAAGGCAGAAAATTTTAGTCCCCAGTAAATCAACCATGCTCTAGTGGAAGATCACACATCTAAGCATAAATTGGGCATGATTGGTTTTAAAAAACAAAGCAAAAAGAACACAAAGTAGATCAAGTAATAAAAAGAGTAGATCTAGGAAGAGTTCAGGAGAGATGAATATAATCAAAACATATTTATGGAATTCTCAAAGAACTCATAAAAATTTTAAGATTTTCTATTGTCTTCACTAAGAAGCTTCAGAACACACATATTTTGCAAGAGTGAAAAGAGGCCTCAGAACCCTGTGTGAGTTTTACTTCTCAAAATAGTTGATGATCCTCTTTACTGAGTAACTGTGCTGAAGATATCCCCGTCATCTCTGGGTTCATGCCTGGGTTCTTTCCTTCTCTAATGGGCCTAGATACTAAGGACTCAGTTCATTTAATTGTTTTGGTTCTAGCAGTTCTTTTTTTCTACTTCCTTGCAGTATAGAAAGCTGTAGAAGTTTTACCCACATTTACAGTGTCCATCCTCATCCTGTGAGATCCCTGAGCCAAAGAAGAAACTTGTAGGTGTTACCAAGGGCAGCTGGAACATGCCTGGTAATGACACACAGTGAAGGCTAAGGAGAAAGTAGTAGATTGAGTGGATAGTGAAAGAAAAGATAATTCTTGCATTTACAAAGTGTCTGGGAGAGACAATACTTTGTCTAGCATATAAAAATCCTATAATAATCTAAGAATCAGCTCAATATAAACCATAAAGACAGGTATTTTATATCTCTCTGCTGCTTTGACCCTACCCTGCACCATCAGTTTGCATATGTCCCAATGCACATTCAGAGTTGGAGCTATGAATAAGGATGTTAAAGGCCCCATGATATTGTATATATGGATAGAATGGAATGAAAACTCCATGTGGAGGCTCTTAATCTACAGTCATACTCACATGGGAGTCATTTGTTAGGGAGGGATGAGGTATATTTGTAGCTATTTACTGATCTTGGAGCAATGTAGAGAACTGAAGCTGAGTAAGGCCCTGTTACTCTTTTTAATGTTGGTAGTGATTACGCCCAGTCTTGTGCAAATAGCATACAGACTCTCGAAGAGGACACTTCCTCTTATTTTTATTTCCTATGTTGTATGTGCAATCCAGGGTTTTGTTCTTGTTAGGTAAGCCTTCCGCCAGTGGGCCAGTTGTGTAGGACTTCCTTTACTTGATGGGACAGCCCATAACATAGAGCACAATATCTGTAGTCCTCAAACCTTTTTGTTGGTTTGTCCTGATGGTCACAAATATCATTAGTCTGCACAGCTGGAACCTCTGGATGGAGACATAATGATCCTTACTTTCACAGTGCTGTTCTATCTTGGTGAGATATGAAGGGTGGAGGGAACACCAAAGTCTGGGAGAGACTTCAGATCATAAGTAAGCTCGGGCTTATCGAGATACCCATGGTCTTCGATGGCTTTGTAGAAGGAGAGGATCTACTCAAGCTTCAGAGAGAAAATATCATGAGAAATCTCTTTCAGGGTTGAGTTTGGAACCCAGGACCACAGTGGTGGCAGGTGAGTTATACCCCCTATCTTACCAGATCCTGTTTCCTCATTGAAATTAGAACACCACTTCTGAGCATTGGATATGGACAACAGGATATGTGAGTTGATGTTGGGGATATTTTAAGGATCCTGTATCCTTAAAGTGGAGTATAAGAGAGGAATACCCTGAGAAAGAGTGTTTTACTTCCTTGCAGGGGCACTCCCCATACCCACCCTTTGGGCTGAGCCAGGCTCTGTGGTCAACAAGGGACAGTCTGTAACTATCTGGTGTCTTGGGACCCAAGAAGCCCAGGAGTACTATCTGTATAAAGAGAAAAATTCAAAAGTTTGGATGACACAGACACTTGAGCCTGGGAACAAGGCGAATTTCTCCATTTCATCCATGACAGAGTATCATGCAGGACTATACCAGTGCTCCTATTACAGCCCTGCTGGCTTTTCAGAACACAGTGAAATCCTAGAGCTTGTGGTGTCAGGTAAGAAGACTCTCATGGGTCTCAAATCCAGATGATTCCCCGAGTAAAGGTTTCTTCTCCGAGGGCATTTTCCTCCCACAGCCTAGTCTTTAGACTGTGTGGAATGTGTTTTCCACTCAACATGCTCGCCTCTTATTTTAGGATTTTACAGCAAACCCAGCATCTCAGCCCTGCCAAGCAATCTGGTGACCCCAGGAGGGAATGTGACCCTTCAGTGTAGCTCACATCAGGGATATGGAAGGTACATCCTGACCAAAGAAGGAGATAAGAATGTGTCCTGGACTCAGAATGCACAGAAACATCCCAATGGGCATTTTATGGCCCTGTTTCCTGTGGGTCCAGTGACCCCCAAACATAGATGGGCTTTCAGGTGCTATGGCTACTACAAGAGAACCTCCCAGATGTGGTCAGTACCCAGTGATACCGTGGAGCTTCTTTTCTCAGGTGAGGCAATCCCATCTTTGGCATTTATTTGAAGCCCATAAACTCATAGCCATCGGTCCTGTTCCCAAGGGAGTACAATAAGGTTGAGGGATACTTGAGGCAAGACCTGCAAGAAAGGATGGGAGAGGAAGGTGTTTGGCATGAAATACACACTCAAAGCCTGGCCCATCTTCTCTCTGAGATCATCTAAGAGGCCCTCCACTTTGACTCAGCAGGGCTCTATTTGAGTACTTGGAGAGACTCTGACCCTCCAATGTCATGTTGAGGATGGGTATGATAGACTAGTTCTATTTAATTAAGGAAAACATTACATCCCATACTGCCCTAGCCAGCAGCCCCAGGCTTAGCTCTCTCAGGTTGATGTCACGTTGGTTCCTACAAGAAGATCCTACATTGGTCAGTACATAAGCTATGGATATATCAGTTCCTCCATGTATCAATTTACCAAGGACCTCTGGATATCCTAAACAGGTGAGGACCCCTGGTCCTGTGAGAGACCCGGAGTCTTCAAAGACCATGCTGGGGAGCTCCGGTGATCCTGATTAGGATGAGGGATGAGGTCTCAGGAAAGATGTGAGACAGAAGATAGGTGTTTTAGAAGTGTAAATGAGTGAGAATGATAGTCAGAGGAGGCAAGCCTGGTGTGGAGTCTTAAAAAACAGATAGAGACTCAGGAGCCATACAACCTGGTTTTGGAGACAGGGTCTCACCTGGTGTGGAACTTGCCAAGTAGGCAAGGCAGGTTAGCCAGTGAGTAACAGGGATCAACCTTTCTCTGCCTCCCTAGTGCTGGAATTTCAGGGGCCAACTACCACAGACAGATTTTGTTTTTGCATATATTCGTTGTTTGCAGGCTTGTTTTAAATACTATTTGAATATTTTTATTTATTTTTTATGAGTTCATATGTGTGTAAAGTGAAATATGATCATTTTTACTCCCATACTTTGCCCTTCCAACTGTCCTTATATATTCCATTCCCAACTTAATGTCTTTTATATAACCCTAGGTTATATAAAAGGTTCAGTAACTGAACCTTAATAATGTGTTACTGCTGCCCATATGTGAAAGGTGTGGGTGTACGGAGCATGGAAAAATTTACTACTGGCCACATCTTCAAAGAGAATGATTCTCCCTCCCCTGTCATCTAACAACTGTCAATAACTCCTCAGCAGTAAGGGAAGGAACCTAGATATGAGCTACCCATCTGTGCCATAATTTCTTGTTTATTTTTGAAATTTTCATGCATTTATAATATGAATGTTGATCATAATCTTTTTTCACTACTACCTCCTTCCAATGCCACCTAGTTTCAATACCCCACCTCCTTCACAATTTCATATCTTCTTTTAAAAATTATTATTAATATTTTATATGTGTATTTATATAAAATATATATGTACATGTATATAATGGGTTGGCTTGGCCAACCCATTAGTGTTCACATCTGCAAAGGAGATTGACTATTTCACCCTCAGCAGCCATCAATGCCAATAACCTCTCAGTTATGAGGAAGATTTGAGGGTCCCTTCCCCATATATGCTGGATTTTTGACTGGATTACTGTTGTTTAGGTCTCATTCAGGCAACTACAGTTTCTGTGAGTTGATGTGTGCAACAGTTGATTTAATATCAGAATCAGCATTTCATAGCTCTTCTCCCTGTCTTCTGGCTTTTATATTCTTTCCAACCTCTCTTCCATGATATTTCATGATCCTTGGCTATGAGGAGGTTGATAGGGATATTCTGTCCAGAGATGAGCATTCACAATTAAAATTGGCAATTTGAACAGTTAGGAATGTCTACATTAATCACCACCCGCTGAAGAAAGATATGTCTCTGACCAAAGTTGACAGTAGCACAAATCTGTGGGTGTAGATATATACACACAGAGTGGAGTTTGACAGTATTACCATTTAGCAAAACAACAACAGTGAGCTTTTTACGCCTAGGACCTGTGATCTACCCAGTCATGGGCTTTTGTCTATATTTACAGTACCATGTGGGAAATCCTTTCTATGTGTTAGGCCTTACGTTCAATTAGAAAGCTGATTACCCCCATAACCCCCATTACAATATTGTACCAGTAGATAATCTTACCATAGAGGTCACTTGGATAGCATGCAGGGTCAGGAGCTAGGTAAGCCCATTGATGTCACTTCTTATCCTGAAACCTGAATAATATTGTATGGCACTACCTAAGCTAGCCAGCAGAGAGAGATTACTAGTAGCACTGAGGTTGTTTCTTCTATGTACTGCTATACAAACTAATGGTATCTATAACAAGAGGTATTTACATTCTAGTTCTAATGGGAAACTAAGAGCAATTGCTCTTGTATTGCTTTGGGTGCCTCTTGGGTGTCCCTGACCAATAACGCATATGGTGGAATTGTATGTCTGGCAAAAATATATTCATTTAATAATCTATGTTTACTTGAAGCAGCATTGTCCACCCATGCACAATGCTTCTGTTTAAGATCCCCTTTAAATATACTATATACAAACTAATAAGTTCCTTAGATTGTTATCATATGTCCTCAGTTTTTGTTAACCTACTCCTTACCTTATTCTTTCCTCAGCTCTCATCTCTACTTAAACCTGTAACCTCAAGTATCTCCTTCTCATGCTTGCACACATTAGTGACTGAACTGCATTCTAAGCCTATGCTGTATATTATTAATAAATATTAATCATTATTAATGCATATACTGTATATTAATACAATATTTTGAAATTATTGATAAATGTTGTATACAATAATAGCAATATTAATGAATTGTTCAACTAATTAAATAAGCATAAAGATTTTCATGATTTTCCATTTACTAAATAATATAATAAAAAGCTACTGACGGGTATATTATGGTCTCTTCTGGTATAGGAGACTATCTCTTCCACTTTTTTTTTTCAGTTTGGGACTGTACTAATTTCATTGTCCTGCTTGTCCAAATTTCCAGATTCACATCAACAAGATCATACCATGGAGAATCTCATCAGGATGGCTGTGGCTGGCTTTGTTCTGGTGGTTATTTTTATTCTGCTCTTTGAGGCTCAAAACAGCCAGAAAGAGCCTCAAGATGTGGAGAGGAGGTGAATGAGAGAGAACAGTGCATCTGTTAATGTGGCAGAGACTTGGAGATAAATCCAACAAATAGAGAAAATTGTGCCATTGTGGCAGAAGTGTGTGAACACTGTTGAGCATCCTGAAGAGAACACCATAATTTGGTGTAGTGGAAATGTCTAAGAGATCTATGAAAAGAAATCTACACCTATTCAATTGGAACAGCTATGGTGGGTTGAGTGAGATGGCCTCCATAGTCTCAGGCATTTGAATACTTAGTGCTCATTTGGTGGTGGTGTTTTGAGAGACTTAGGAGGTATGATCTTGTTGGAGGAATTGTTTGACTGGGGGCAGACTTTGAAAGTTTATAAACTCTTGTCATTTCTAGATTCTTCTTGTGTATACATTTAGTCCAAGTTTAAAATATTCCTTCCAGAAGGGACTCTTCTTAATCTAGAAGGTAAGCAACTCAAAATTACTCCAGGAAATACCTGAAACTGATCAGATTTGCTAGGTCCCTTCATCCATAGAATAAACAAGAAAAGCTGTTTAGAGTCATTCTTAGACAAGGCAAGATGCAAAGAAGAATCTGACTAGACCATCTTCCTGTAAGAACTAAAACACCAATTGAGCTGCTTAGAACAGGTTTAGATCAGAATCACTTGAAAAGGACACTAGAACCTGTTGAGGTTGCCTGCAGGCTCTGCAGTGTGCCCTTTGGGGGATGTACAAGTGAATGTTTGTGATGCAGCTGTCTTTGAGTTATTTCTGCTCCTGTAAGCAACACTAATAAAAACTCAATGATTCAGCAAATTGGACTTTGGTGGTATCTGTATTTTGGTTTGTCCTGAGCTCCTTATCTGGAGTGAGTAGAGACGTTTGTTGTGTCTCCCATGCAAAGTCTTGCCACACAACAACTCTTTCTTTCTTGTGCTTGTGATTCAAGATGGGAGCTGTCAGCTTTCTGCTCTTGCCACTATGTCTTCGCTCTGCTCTCTAGGACTCTAATCCTCTGGAACACTACATGTAAATAAACTATTTCTTCTACAAGTTGTCTTGGTTGTGACATTTTGCCACAACAATGGAAACATAAATAATATAGAACTGAGTACCAGAAATAGGATATTGCTGTGATGAGCCTAACCATGTTGCTTTTTAGAGGGACATTCAAGACTTCATAATATTGAGCTAGAGAAGAAGTTGAATGCTGTAAGCAGAGTATAATTGGGCCATTGTAGTGGGAGCCCTGGAAGACAGTGTTAAAACCAAAACAGACTTTAGGGGCCTCACTGAAGACATCTTAGAGGAAAGCAAGAACTTTAACAGCAACCTGGCTATAGACTATTTCTGTGACATTTTGGTAAATGATATGTCTGCCTTCTGCCTTCTGTTCATGTCCTAAGGTCTTGTCTGAGTATAAATTAAGACATAATGAACAGCATCCCTGTGAACCCACCAACTGAGCAGCCTAGAAAGAGGCAA
>CAJQZJ010032290.1:5513893-5534240 GCA_907164525.1 Lophiomys imhausi
AGCATCCCTGTGAACCCACCAACTGAGCAGCCTAGAAAGAGGCAAGACCTCCACCACTCCCTCCTCCCCATCCGAATGTAATCTCTCAGTCTCACCTCTAGCTCTGCAACAGAACATCAAGTTCATCTTTCCTCACTCACTGTCCACATATCCTGTGGGTCCCACACACCTCCACCTTCTACCTTCCATTCCCCACTTGTTACTTTATAGCAGCCCCCAAATACAGCAGGCATCAGTTGCATATTCTTTTTGTCCACGGTATGAAGTTTACCCTTGTTTATTCAAATGCTCAGTTCTCCACTTTACTGTCTGGTTTAAATCTGAACATGGGTTTGTTATGTTTATTTTAGAATCTTTTGTCTCAAGTTTGTATAAATATGACCATCATTGGTTCTCTGCTTGCCAATAAAAAAAGTGCTATCCATAGTTCTTACTGAGCACAAGAGAGACTAGGATGGGACTAAGTAATTTATTTCAAACCTTACGAGGTTATAAGGTCTTAAATAGTCCAAGAAAATTACCAACTGAAGCTGAAAAAGAATCGGCTCTGGTAGAAAAGAAATTACAATATATACATCTAGATCATGTCCATCCAAAGATGGCCTGTATTTTGATTATCTTGTCTCCTACTCATTATACAAAAGGAGAATTATATTTTGGAATGGATATTTTTATTACACAAACAGAGTAAAAAAATTAAAACTTGTATAGAAAAGCTTTCTGAATTGAAAAGGAAAATTGAGAGTTCCTCAATTAGCAGGAACAAATCAGGCTGAGACTGTGGTATCCTTTACTAATGCAGTAATTGCCTCATTATGGGCAGAAAATGAACATTGGTAGAGAGTTTGCAGCAACTTTTTTGGAGATATTAATAACAGATACCCAAAAAAGCAAATAACTTCAGTTTATAGAAAATGCAAGTATAAAGCCGTGAGTTCAAATCCACAGCACTCACATAAAAATCCAGACATGGCTTGACCACACATTCACCTACAACTTCAGTACTCCGGAGGGAGAGATAGGAGATCTCTGGGGCTTGCTGGCTGCCATTCTTAATTCCAGGACAGTGGACACCCAGTGTCCTCCTCTGCCTTCTACACATGCTTGCATGGGTAATTGCATGCTAACACATCCACATATAGCACATAAACATCATGTGCGCATGTGCATTCATACACACACACACACACACACACACACACACACACACACACACACCATAAGCATGTATTATCATATATGTATACCTTTCTCCCATTTTGCTAGGATAAGCTTATCAGAATGTACTTTCTGGAGGAAGCTGAATACACATAAAAGAAGCTAAAGTTACAGTGTATGAAGACTTGCCTTAGTGCTCATAAATGTGTTTAATCTGTTTTTATCATGGAAACACTTTATTTTTTGAAATAGTTTTGTTGGATATAATCATCTGGATTGACAGCTATGTTCTTTCAGAACTTGAAGTACATTTTTTTTGGTCCCTTTTTATTTTAAAAGGTTTTTGTCAAATAACCAGGTATTATTCTAATGGTCTTGGCTTTAGAAGTGACTTGACCTTTTTCTCTTGCAGCTTTCAATGCTTTCTTTAATCTGTGTTTTTAATGATTTTTAAAAAGATTTTATTTATTTTTATTTCATGTATGAGTGCTTCCTGAATGGAGGCCTGTGCACCATGTGTGTGAAGTGCCCCCAAAGGCCAGAAAAGGTCATTGGATCTCTTGGGACTGGAGTTAGAGAAGATTGTGAACCACCATGTGGTTGTCGAAAATTGAACCAAGGTCTTCTGACAGAATTTCCAGTATTAACAACTGAGCCTGAGTCTTCTACTCAACCTTAATGCTCTAACTATAATATACAAGGAAATGTTCTTTTCTGGCTGTCATAGATGTGAACATCTACTCCATGTTCCATAGCCTTTTGTAACTGAATGGGAATAAATCTCTTTCTCTGGAAAAAAAAAAAGAAAACTTAATTGGATTCTCTCTCATATAACAAAAGAGACTCTGATTTCTGGAGCCCCTACATTTTATACTACTACAAATAAATAAGGAAAGTCAATGTATAAATCAGAACATTAGTAAGGTGGTTGGGAGTTCTTATGATTCAGTTAAAAATCAGAGTTCTATGTAATTCTTATGGTGTTATCAGACTTTCAAGAATCTCTTAATATAGTAACTGACTCTCAAAATGCAGAAAGAGTTGTTTTGCATATAAAAACTGCTGAACATATTCAGAATGATTCCACATCAACTTCATTGTTTATACAATTACAACAAATGATCAAAAAGAGATATAATCTATTATTTATAAGACATATCAGCTTCTATATGGGTCTACCAGGCCCTGTAGCACAATGCAATGAAAAAATTGATCAGGTATTGATAGCAAGTGTGCTAGAAACTTCAAAATTTCACAAAAACCCAACATCATGTTAACACAAAGGTTTGAAGAAAGAATGTTCTATCACTTGGTGACAAGACAAAGAAATTGTAAGGAAATGTCCTACTTGTTTCTTATATAACTAAACTCCATTACCTGAAGGAAGTAACCTTAAAGGTACCCAAAGAAATTTGGCAAATGGATATGTTTTATTTTACAGAGATTGATAAACTGAAATATGTGCATCGTACTATAAATACATATTCAGGATTTCACTGGGCAACTGCTTTAAGTTCTGAAAGGGCTCATTCTAAATTTATGCACTTATTGGAAGTTATGGAAATTATGGGTATACCTATACACATAAAGACTGACAAAACTCCAACATGTCTCTAATAAAATAAAACAATTTCTACATATTATAATATGAAGCATATTACAGATATACTGCACAATCTTGTGAGGCAAGCAGTTATTGAAAGATTGTACTTCAAAATAGATGCTTATCAGAGAGGGGTAGCAAAGAACCCCACAGATACATAATGCTTTGTTGACTTTAAGTTTTTTAATGCTAATGAACAAAACCAACAGCTGCTGAGAGACATTGGATTATAAGAAAAAAAAAACCATGGTGAACTATTTTAGCCTGTTTATTTCAAAGATATCTTAACTTCAGAATGGAGAGCAGGAAATGGTTACCCCTGGGGAAGGAGCTTTTTGTATATTCATACAGGAGAAGACAAATTGTGGATTACATCCAAACTGATAAAAATCAGATTTGACAGAAGGTGACCCTCTGAAGATCTTGCACATACTCAAGAAGAAACATATCAAGACCAAAACAGGTAATGTACATGTTTGTCCCTCTATTGGAAATAGCTCTTAAAAGGGCTGAGATATAAAAAAAAAGTCTACATAAAGCCAGATCTTGTTGGTTATAAAATCCTCTGGTCTTATAATTCTTTCATATGACTTCAATAAAAATTTGTATTACAGTTTGATCATTCTAAACTAACTTACAGAGAAAAAGAGATGTCTTTATCCTACTCAAGCAAAGAGCACATTCCATACAAATATTTTTTATATAAAACTGTACATTACTTGTGAGAATTTATATGTGTACAGAACAAAAGGATCAAATACCAATGGAATGGAGACATATTTTACAAAATCCACCCTGAAGTATCCTGAGAGACTGAAATATTGGTTCTGGCATCCTTAAATCATTTCATAGACTGCCTCTGTAGATGTATTCTCATAAATCTATACCCAGAACCATGTCAAAGCAGATAGTTCAAATTTTTCCAGAATCACAGACTGTTTCAAACAAGACTTCATGTAAGCCTGCATTTTCACTACATTTAGAGGCTGGACAACAAATGTAGCTGCTAGCTTACTTAATCATTTTTTCCCAATTTTATTTTGGCCCGCAAAGAAGAATTCTACACTCCAATCAGCAGGAAGAAAATTTTAAGAAGAATGACATCCCATTCCCTTATACTGGGTGGGTAGATTTTGGTTATTCTATTGGGCTATGGATGTTTGTTGTCACTTAAAGGAGTTGGTTACAGGTTATTAAATAGTCTTGGTCAGGAAAAAAAGTAAGGTTTAGGAACTTAGATTCAGGGATCTCTCTCCTTTTCTTTTATCTATCCTTTCTTTCTTAGGAAAGGGGAAGGGAATTAAGAAGAAAGAGAAAAAGAAGAGAAGAGGGAATATAGGAATAATATAGGAATAATAGGATATAAGGTTATATTATTGAATCTACTTTTCAACTTAGAGTTATCATTCTCAAATAAGGTTATTTTTGATACATTGGTATAAAATTCTGTGTATTAACACAGAAATAAAATTATTTTAATACATTGATATATAATTCTGTATATTTTAACAAATTTAAGGTTATTTTGACACTAATATGTATATGTGTTTCTACTTTGTTATGAGGATTGAACCTACACAACTCATTTATAGATGGAAGATTTTCTCCAAGTCTTTTTATAAACTGCCATTACAAACTGTTTATGATAATTAAATATTGAAAGTTAATAGTAATTTTTATGGTAATGTTAGATACTAGTGTAGTTGATCACATAAATATGCTTCCTGGATTAAACAGATAATAAATAGCTAGAAACAAACAATATTTGCCTATACATAGACAGTCAGACAGACAGACAGATAGATGACAGAGAGATGGTCTTCAAAAATCTCAGAGACTTACAAAATACAAACATTTAAAAACTTAATTTAAGGCTTTCTTGGCTCAAGACATGTCAGCTCCTGGCAGCACCCAGCTGACTTGGAAGAAGATGATGAGCAACAAAAAAATCTCAATCAGCAGATGGATTTTACAGCAAAAGTGCTCTATTCCCTCTATAGACAATATTTTGTTCACAATGGTCAAAATTTGATTGCAGGCTAATTTGATTGCTGACCTTTGCCAGACAGGGCAAACAAGTCCTTCATAATTCCTGCCTCACACATATGTCAGTCAGTTATATTTGACTAGAAGGCTGAAGAAGATGCTCCAACATTGTAAAGATTTTCTTGGTAGCTGTACAGGAAACCTGCTGTTTGTTTTATAGTTTTGGAAGCTGCTTTCTTGCACTTCCACTCTTGCCAATGGATAGATAATCCAGAAAGAAACTGAATGGAGAAACAATGAAACTAGTAGATGTTATAAATCAAATGGACTTTACAGATATTTACAGAACATTTCACTCAAACACAAGAGAATATTCATTCCTTCTCAGAACTTCATGGAAGCTTCTGCAAAATTGATAACATACTTCTTGGTCACAAAGTAAGTTTCAATAGATACAAAAAATTGAAATAACTCCTTGTATCTTAACAGATGATCATAGATTAAAGCTGGACTTCAACAACAGAAACAACAGAAAGGATAAAATCTCATGGAAACTGATCAACTTTCTACTCAATGACCACTGGGTAAAGGAAGAAATAAAGAAATTAAAGACTTCCTAGAATTCAGTGAAAATGAAGGTACAACATATGCAAACTTATGGAACACAATGAAAGCAATGCTAAGAAGAAAGTTCATAGCACTAAATACCTTCATAAAGAAATTTGAGAGATCTCATATTAGCAATTTAAATACACATCTGAAAGCTCTAGAAGAAAAAGAGGAGTAGATGGCAGGAATTAATCACTTTCAGGGATGAAATCAATAAATTAGAAACAAAAAGAAAAATACAAAGAATCAATAGAACCAAGAGCTGGTTCTTTGAAAAAAAAAACCAAACAAGATAGAAAAACCAATGACTGGCCTAATGTGAGACCCATGCCACAGGGGAGAGCCAACTTCTGACACTATTAATGATACTCTCAATGCTTGTAGACAGAAGCCTAGCATAACTGTCTTCTGAGAAGCTTCATCTTGAAGCTGATGGAAACAGATGCAGAGATCCACAGCCAAACAAGAGGCAGAGTTTGGGGAGTCTTGTGGAAGAGTTGGGGAAAGGATTGAAGGAACTGGAGGGTCAGGGACACCACAAGAAGACATACAGAATAAACTAACCTGGGCACATGGGGGTTCACAGATACTGAACCCCCAACAAAAGAGCTGCATGGGATGGACCTAGGCCCCCTTATACATATGTAGCAGTTGTATAGATTGGTCTTCATGTGGGTCCCTTAACAATAGAAGCAGGGTCTGTCTCAGACTCTGTTGCCCATTTTCCCCTAGCTCGACTGCCTTGTGTGGATTCAGTGGGAGAGGATGAACTTAGTCCTGCTGCAACTTGATGTGCCATGTGGTTTGGTACCCATGTGGGGGCCTCACCTTCTCTGTGGAGAAGAGGAGGGTGAATGGGAAGAGGAGGTGTAAGGGTGAGACTGAGAGGAAAGGGGGCTGTGCTCAGGATGTAAAAATAAATAAATTAATTAATTAAAAGAAAGAATGACATAAGAAAACATGCAGGCAAATAGATGAAACTAGAAAAATTATCCTGAGTGAGGTATACCACTTGCAGAAAGACAGTTATGATATGTAGTCACTTATGTGTGGATAGTAGCCACTAAATAAATGATAACCAAGCTCCAAACCATAGACCCTGAGAGGTTAAGTATAGAAGAAAGGATTAAGCGGAACACATGCATCTCCCTGTGCTGCTCCATGTCTGTTCTACCCCTCAATATACCCAGACTATTGCACGCTGGACTGGGCTGGATGGAAGGAAACTTAGCTGGGGTGTGTGGGTGCAATGCAGAGTCTTGGTCAGCAATGAGTGTAAGGCAAAGAATACCCACACCCAAGAACAATTTCGCAGAACTTCTTCAGCTTATTGAGGGCAGAGAAAGTGGGTCTTTATGCCCCTTGGAAGGGTCTCTAGGGAAAGGTTTTTATGTGCATGTACAATTGTCTAGGACAGAGGTGTTGAAAGATACTCCATCTGCATACTCAGGAGCCGGGTGTCCGAGGATGAAAAACCTTATAAGAGCAAACAAAGTGTGAAACCCAATAACTTAGAGTAATAAATTTTTAATAGGGGCAGCTGACTTTCTTGGGAAAGGGGAGAGAGCCAACATCTCCTGTCCTCATTTGAGGTATCTGGGGCTGAAACTCTCTTTGACCATTATCCCCATTAATCCTGGCCCATTCTGGTCCCACATCCCTGAGAGGGAGATTTAGAATGTATTTTATACATATATTGAGGTGGTTGGGGGACAGGAACAGGAGGATCAGTTGGAGAGGGAAAAGGGTGATAGAACTGAGGAAGAGAATCTAGGGAGAAACAATTGTAATTGAAGGACATTGGTGGGATTGTATGAAGACCTCATGCAGTGGAACTTCCCAATATATATATAAAAAGGTGATCCTAATGAGGTCTCCAAATAATAGGGGAGATGGAGTCCTAACTGGTCATCTTTTGTCATCAAATGAGACTTCCCTATTGGGACTGGTTTCGATTCAATTGAGTTTTTGTTCAAGGGGGTCCCAAGGAAATCCCCCAAAACTCAGGCTGTTGCGAAAACAATGTGAACTGTAAGCTCTGTAAACTGACAGCAGGGCCTCACTGCTGAGGACAACACCCACATAACTAATTGAACATGGAGAGGTGATGCCCAAATGAATCCTTCACCCCTACATTCTAGTGTCTTTGGTGGTGGAAGTTACTCTGAAGGCTACCAAAAGAGAGATGTAAACAACACAGCCAAAACACCTTTGATCTACAATGTATCCTTCCTGCAAGATGTGCTAGGGTAATGGTGGCACAGAGCTTGTGTGAGTAACCAAACAATGTCTGATTTGAAGTAAGGCCCACTCCACAAGATAGAATTCATACCTAACACCATTTGGTTAAATGAGAACCAGAGACTAGATAGCCTGGAAACCTAGGGTAAAACCAAACCAAAAAAAAAATGTTAATAAAATGACTCCTAAGCATATTCAGCTATAATCATAGATCAGTGCCCTATTCAGTCATCATCACAAAACTTCATTTTGAAGGAGATGGGAACAGGTTCTGAGACTTGAAACCAGGCATTCTGCAGAGAAAGACAGACAGAAAGACAGACAGACAGACAGACAGATAGATAGATAAGATAGAGAAACTTGCAATACACAGCTAAATGGGATGTCTCCTTTAAATACCTCCCCTAGAACTCAGGAAACTGCACAAGAGGAAGCAGAGGGAGTCTAAAATGCAGAACGGAGGGGATGAAGAAGACCAGGAAAATAAAGTCTGAGTCAACTGAGAAAATCTCATATGAACTCACAGAGACTGAAGCAACAAGGCTGACACTGGTCTACACCAGGTCTTATGAATGCATTTTATATCTTCCAGTTTAGTATTTTTAGAACTCCTGAGTGGGTGGAAGAGTGGTTCTCTATTCTTGTTCCTGCTCTTGAGACCTTTTTCCTTCAGCTTGTTTGCCTTGCTCAGCCTTGATGTGATTTTTAAAAAAAATCTTATCTTATTTTATTTTGTTTTCTTTGGTTTTTATCTCTTAGAAGCCTGTTTTATTTTCTAATGAGAGACAGATCAGTAATGGATCAGGAGGAGGTAGGGATGTGTGGAGAAATCAGAAAGAGTAGAGGTAGGGACAATTGTAATTTAGATATATTGTAGGAGAAAAGAAGCTATTTTCAATAAAAGGAAAAAACTTAATGCACTAATATCTTTGGTGGAAAGGTTTTCAAGAGATCCTAGTATTGGTTCTGCTGCATGGTTATTACTCATCATTCTTTTGCAGGTCTATAATGAAGAAGACCAAGTGTGGTATAAGGAAAATAAAAGTGCACAGTTTGAAGAGAAAAATAGTACATGGAAATCTCATTTTTTTTCAGCTAATGCCTGCATGGAAAGAAACATGGAGACAAGGAAAGGCCTGATCTACACTGGAATGTTTTCCTCAGGACATGGCCCCACCCACCTAAGCTTCAAAATGTGAAAGAGAGCACAAGATCTTTTCTGCTCCTAGAGAACTTCAAGAAACAAAAGCGATTGCAGATGCCATTTAGACGTCAATGATTCACCACAAGCTGCATCTAAATTTAACAGTGGTCCACATGGCTCTAGTTTTAGAGTAGAGTAAGATAAGGTATCACAGAATCTTCCTTCATGGTTTTGGGGAGCTGCGGAAGCTAGGAAGTATGTGTCAGGTAAGTGGATATGCTAAGACGCCGTTGTATGAAACCCTGAAAGTGAAGCCTGGGTTTCATTAGAGAACCAAAGATGTTGCAGATGCTAGAGGTGTTGGATGGCTACATACACAGCATAGAATGAGTATAAGGGGAAAATATGTTTAAACCAGCAAAGCTGAAAGAGGATAGCCATTTTGGCATCAGACATGAAGGTTGAGAAATTTGTGTTTCCTTTTTGAGGTTTTGGTCTTCTGTTGGTGAACTATTTTCTTGCTATATACCCATTATCCCTTCTCTAATGGTAATGCATATTCTGTGTTATTATATGTTGGAAGTATATAATTTCCTCTTTAGTTATATGAGGGCTTATAATTAAGGCATTTTGGACTTTTAAAAAGTGTTGTGACTGTGAAAGACTATGGAGATTTTTGAACTTTGACTAAGTGAATTTTCCATTATGATTTGCCAAGGATATTATATGAGCCAAGACAAAGAATGTATTGGTATGAATTAGATGGCCCATAGTCTCAGGCATTTGAGTTACTGCTCTCCAGTTGGTAGAACTATTTGGTAATGCTTTGGAGGTGTGGCCTTGTTGGAGGAAGTGTATCACTAGGAGTATGTTTTTGCTAATTTAAGACTCACATTATTTCTAGTTCATACTCTCTTTATTGTGCTTGTAATTTCCAGTGTGAGCCCCAATTTCCAGTGTGAGCCCCAGATTCCTGCTCCTGGTATCATGCCTTCTCTCTGCCATGATGGACTCTAACACTCTGGAACTGTAAGCTCAAATAATCTTTCTCTTCTATAACTTGCCTTGGTCATAACATTTTATCACAAAAACAGACAAGTATCTAATACAGACAATGCACCTCAAATTCTGCTGACTTTCCTTAACAGGTACATTCTCTTCTTGCCCCATAGTATCTGTGACGCTCTCATTGCCTACTCATCTTTCACACACCCCATGTCAAGCTTGAGTAATTATATAATTCCCTCAGGTATACTGTTGGTTCATTGTTTTAGCTGACAAACTTCAATTTTAATGCAAAGTTCTGATGAGAAATTTTAGTAAAGAGAATATACCAATGTCAAATAATTGCATAGAATATTTCAAGATGATTAACCACCAGGAATATCCAAATTGAAATCACAATGAGACTTTCATTATTCACTTTAAAAAGGGAAAAAGACAAAATCATGTCACTACTAAACATTCATGTAGTCAGTATAACATTAGTAATGGGAATTAAAATGGTACAACAATTCTGGGAAGCAATAAGCAATTTGATGATTTTTTTTTTTGAAAATTAAATAGCCAAGTTTTCTACTATCACAGAAAAACTCATGCTTACATGTATTAGTTTCACATGTTGTAGTCAGAAGCTTGACAACTCAAGCATCCTTCAAGGGTTATTCTTTCATGGGTGGTGAATCCACATCTATCAATAAAGAAATGGGTGGCTGATGCAACCAAGAACACCCACAGATCTCTAGAGGACTTTCCCATGTGAAAGGGTCAATAGACAATGAGCCTCCCAAAGTCATTTTTTGTCTTTATAAGACACCATTTTTTTCTATAGGAAACTTTAATTCTTTAGAAAAAATGGCTTTCAGACAGTAAGAGGTTAGATTTTAGAAGATTCAAATAAAAATCACTTGAATTAGTGCACTGTATGTTATTATTATATCTATAGCAATGCGGCAATAGAGTACTGAATGTGCTGAAGAGGAAACACATGCATAATACACATGTGTGTGCATGAAGACACATTCACCTAACTCTCAAATACTGATAAACTTAATGAGTACATTTGATGTTTATACACTACATAGGAAAAATAATTAAATCTACAAAAACACCTATGGATACAGTATTGATATAGTTACCTCATTTGATGATTCTGAATAAGAGGAACTGAGGTCAAAACATGTTCCAGTACAACCATGGTAAAAATTTGCAAAGCAAGACTTAGAGTCTTGAGAATTTTCTAAGAACCATTGTAATTTGTGAGCTGCGTACAACATGCAAGGAGCCCACAAACATTGGCTTTCTCATCAGCTGTGGTCAACTGGTGAAACAGATGAGTTGGGCCCCTCAGGAAATCCTGTATGGCTGGGGTGCTGCCTCCTGTCAGCAGAAGCAGCATCATGCTGCTCCTTAGGCTGGTGTGTCTTGGTGAGTTATGTTGGGAATGAAGGGTGTGAATACTATGGTGAAAATATCAGTCTGGGAAGCTGGGTATTTCCACAGAAGAGAGTCTGCCTTCCATGAATAGTGGGTGTTGAGGCATGAGTACATCTTCAGTGAGTAGACTTCTAATGTATAGAGCCCAATGGATGCAGAGGGACAGAGGAACAGGCTGTTGGAATGTGATAGATCATCCATCATGGGTCTTTTTCTCCAGGATTCTTCCTGTTCCAGAGGATGTGGGCACAAGTGGGTAAGTCTGATGCCAAATAATGGAGTACTTCCCATGCTACATAGAGAGATTTTCCCATAACATGAAGGAAAACAGCACAGCAATTTGGTTACTATATAGACAATCAAGAAGACCTGTAGGTGGCATTTCTTATGAATTTGAAAGTGGGAAACCTGGAAATATTCTTTCCAATTCTGTCCAAGAGATGCCTAGATACTCTTTTCTTGGCTGACTCAATCAGCACTGGGGACTGAAGAGACTGTAAGAGTCCTGAGTGTCTAGGAGACATGATGGCATCTGTGTAATAGAGGACAGATAGCTTGGGACAGCACTCCCTCTCAAGACCAGATGTGGGTGCAAGTTCCCCAGAACATCCATAATGATGAAGCATGTATATGTTCCACCTACTATTGTAGTAGAAGAGGTGGGGGGAACACTGTAATCTGTCTTGGAACTTCCAGTTTATTCCAATGTAAAGTCAGCTGCTTAATGCTTTTCTGAGACAACCTGATGTCATTTCATTCTTTGATGATGTCTGCATTTCTATATGTAACTTATTTTTATAATACATTGGGGCTTTATGTAGTATTTGCTCAAAAGTTTCAGTAGGGTTTGGTGCCATCGTTTAGTCCTGGATGTATTTGTTGGAAAGGAACCTTAGAAGTATAAGAAAGGAGAGATACTGAGCACAAAGAAGAGGGAGGTGCTGCTGCCTCCTCCTCTCTGATTCTGGCCCATTCTCTCTTCACAGAGGTTTCTAATAAGCCCGTCCTGTCTGCCTGGCCAAGTCCCATGGTTCCCATTGGAGAGAGTGTGACTCTGCAATGTCAGTCTCAGCTTGTGTTTGAAATGTTCCATTTGTTCAAGGAAGATGCCGTCCATTTTCGGGAGTCCCTGTTCCAACACAGCTTTGATATATACCCTGCGACCATGGCACATGGTGGGACCTATAGATGTCAGGGGTTTTATCCTAACTTCCCATATACATTGTCAGAAATAAGTGACCCCCTGTTGATCATAGTTACAGGTGAGACAGCTCCTATCAGAGGTGTTATTCATTTTCCTAACAGTTCCATTGAAATTTTGAGTCTGATGATTAGATAGGAGTCCCCAAGAATAGCAGGAATATCTTTGAGTGTCTCAGGCTTCATAAACATAACACAGGGGGGCCAGGCACTGAGGTAGTCAGGAGAATGTTTCCATAATGACATTCCCATTTTCATACCTAGAGTCTATGAATATTTGTCATGTGGTTTGGTTGTTTAACTTCTGCCTAAATTTCATGTATAAAAATATTGGTTCCAAGGGTGGATGTGTTGTGATGGAGAGATCTTTAAGAGGCGGGGCTTATTATGTGATGATCAGGTCAGAGGGACACTACACTCAGAATGTACTATTGCAGCTCTCCTGAGACTCTGGTGAGCTCTCATCAGAGTTTCTACAAAACAGCTCCCATATGGAATTGGGGAAGAGGTTGAAGATGCCATTCATGTTTTAAGTAGTTGATCTTAAGATGAAGAGAATGTCCTAGATGATCCTCATAGACTAGAGTAGCTACAGTATCTTATAAAGTAGAAGGAGGACGGTAGTGAAGGTCAGAGCAAGACAGCATGAGACATATTCCATTTTTTTTTCTGGTTTTGAAAACAAAGTTTCCAAAAGCCATAGAGTGCTTCTACATTCTGAAGAGTGCTCCTACATACATAGGAGGCTTCTACGATCTGAAGAGAAAAAGAAATATGTTCTCCTTCTGGGGCCTTTAGAAGAAATGCAGTCCTTAAGGCATGAGACTCATTCCAGTGGGCTCATTTCAGACTTCTCACCACCAGAAGTATAAGATATTACCTGAGCATTCTTTCCCTGTGCCATCTTTGTGGTCATTTCAAAGACAAATAGGAAAAGACAGGATGCTAAGTGACCAGTATGACTAGGGTACTGATGCTGCCATCAGATTGAGAGTGGGTGATGCTCATTGGACCCAGGACTCAGCACTGCCCTGTGAAAGCTGGGACCACAGACATGTCCAGGAGCACTAGTTGTATCAGTACAGAATCTGGAGGGAGATATAGGAGATCTCCTGTCAGCTGTGTTACTGCTAAGGCACAACCTTCCAGGGATTCCATTTTTTCTCAAAAGAGCATGAAATGGATCTAGATGGGAGCCTGAAGGCCACCATACCATGTTTTTTATCCTCAACCATCATAGAAAATGGAAAAGAAGTCTGTGGTAGATGAACGCCAACAGTCACCTGTGTGGGATAACTCCAGTCACATGGAGTCTGAAACTGTTAGAGAACTGAACAAAGGAGAGAAAGTAATGGATAGGTGTGTGGGTAGGGATACATAGCCACAGAAGAGAACCTGAAGATATGAATAGGAGTAAAGTGTTAAGATGGGAGAACCTCTGTTATGCCATTTTCCATGAGGTGGGGTGAGGAAGGGTGACTCCCAAACTCACAATCTCTTTGTTTTTAGGAATCTACAGAAAGCCCTCCCTCTTAGCTCTACCAGCCCTTCCAATAAAATCAGGAGAGATGGTGACATTGCAATGCTGTTCAGAAAGAATGATTGAAACCTTCATTGTGGTTCTATACAAAGAAGGGGTAAATGAGGTCTATATGTATCTTGTTGGGGAACCTTATGCTGGTGGCTCCTAGGCCAACATCTCCATAGCTCCTGTGACTGCTGCACATGCTGGGACCTACAGATGTTACAGTTCTTCCAGTTGACATTCCTATGTGTGGTCAGACCCAAGTGACCCCCTGGACATGGCAGTCACAGGTGAGAGTCTCCAGACTTGTTCTTTAAACCCTGGTTTATATATGTATTGGATATTCTAGAATTCAGAAATCGCAAATAGTTGGGAGGATAATGAATGTTGGATGCATATGGAGAGAAGTAGACTTGAAAATTATAATGATAGAAACAATGATAAAAGAAACTCAAACTCATGTTATTATGAAAAAATGATAGGGGGTGCGGACGGAAGAAAGTGAAAGGGGGAGTGGTGTAATATATTGTGATATCAAAAGTAAAATAAAACAATTTAAAACATACATAGGAGTATTAGAGGAGTTATGAGCAGAGACAAACAGCAGAGAAACCATGGTGATATAACATATGGGTCAGAAAGAAGTTCTTTCTACTCTTACCTTGACAGGAATCCTGGGAAGTTCAGAAATCGAGTTTCCACATCACTATATCTCTCTTCTTGACTAGGAAAACCAGACATCTAACCTGTATCTAACCTGTACCAGACCAGCTGATTCACCATTTTTTTCCTCCCACTGCCTTTACTTTGACACTCCCTCCTTCCCGTGTTTGAGTAATAACGGTCTTATATTATGGTCCTAATTGAAGAGGCTGAACATCATTACCTGTGTGTTTGTCTTTCCTACATGTATCTCCAAATTGGCTTTCCAAGCTTACATTCTAGAATAACCACTGATGGGTCTTTGGTAAATCATCATTTCTTATAGGTTAAAAATAAAAAGAAAGGACATGCCTTCCAGCAGCCTATCTGCTAGACTTAGTTTCTAGATAGAGATGGAGGGAGAGGGAGACAAATGGAAAGACTGATCGATGACAGATACATAAATACACAGATATATCAAAGAGGTGATAGCTATTTTACACTACACAAAATAGAATTACGGTAAAAATCTTTAACAAGAGACAAAAGTTCATTCTATATTGTTATTCTGAATCAAGACATCAGAATGAACAACTATCAGTGTATAAATTCATTCCATGTCATTACATACAAACGTGCAAAGAGAGATACAGGAAATTTCTATAATAGACTCCCAAGTTCACTTTAACATTGAATGCAACATCTGGAAAGGACATCAGCAAGAAAGAAGAAAACGTGAACAGCACTGCAGTGATTCGAAAACCTTCAACCAGCAGTGCAGCCACAACACTCTCCAGGACAGGTTCCTGAGGGTTACAGAGTGGATCTCAGCATTAGGAAGACTGAAATCACATGTGTGATTCTGAGGACAATAATACAAAATTAAAAATGAGAATTAATGAAATGGGGACTAATAAAATGGGAAGGTGGTTCTGACAACGTAATTTCACACCTGTAATTCCAGGTACTTGGGAAGCTAAAGCAGGAGGATTATTATTTGTGGGTGAGACTCACAAAACAAAAGGTAAAAGCAGGAAATAGATGTGGAAAAGGATATCTATGAATCTATGCAAAACTGTATGCTTAGTTCAAATGCAATGAGATTGTGTGTGTGTGTGTGTGTGTGTGTGTGTGTGTGTGTGTATGCAGGTGCCTAACTATATGGCCTAGATGGTATTAAAAGTAAGCCTCAGAGTTGTTATTTCGGAGAACTGGGGAGAAGGTGAAAAATCCCGTGGTTACACCTCTGTTTCAGTTCCTGCCTCCAGCTGTCTGAGTTTCTGCCCAACCCTCCCTTGATGTTGTAATATGTAAGCCAATTAACTCTTTCTGACCCTCCTCAGGTTGGTTTTCATCAGGGCTTATTACAACAACAGAAAACAAACTGGGACTACACTCATGTTGGAGTCTGGCTCCAGTGTACATTCACACATGTACACATGTACCATACATACAAGGGTGCCTACACACAAGTGAACACACACATGTAGAATATTATGTTTTAAATAAGTATGAAATTTTATGTTTGGGCCACCTTCAAAGATATCAGTAGCCACGTGTGGCTTATGGGTTCTGAGACACTCCTGCCAAGACAAAGAAATTGATTAGACGTTATCTCCAGACACAGAACACACATAACCACCATTGTATGATATATGTAAAGCTGGGTGGTGTCATTCAGTGTTAGAGCACATGATTATCATGCTGGAGGTCTTGAGTCCAAGCCACAGGGTGAAATATTTGAGAATTTCACACATGCATGCTATGTATTTTGACCATATTCACACCCTATTCTTCCCTCTCACTCCTCCCATATTCACTCCACTCATCTCTACAAACTCTACAACATTCATGTCACGACTGCACCCATGGACATATTTTTGACTCACCAGTCATTATTATAGCTCACAAGGCTTTTCTATGTGTAGAACTAATGGTGACTTTTCACCCAGCAGACTGTATAACACCTTCTGGTAGTATAAAATCTAGCCAGTGGGCAGTGTTCAGTACCATCTTGATTCCTCTATGTCTTGTAACCAAACTGTGTTAACAAACTTGTAACCAAACTTTAGAAATAAGGATATTATCATCAAGTTCTGTATGTGTGTGTGTATGCATCTATATATGTGTGTGTGTTTATCTGTATATGTGTGTGTATGTATATACCACCTCTGGTGGTACACACACACACACACACACACACATTCATTGTAAAACAGTCAATTTCATATTGCTTTTACAATCATCTTCAGTGTTGGTTACTTCTCATTTATCTATCTCTGTATTCCTTCTCCATCCTACTTCACCAACTTCTCTGCATGTAAACATCTCTCCATGTTAATTCCATGCATATCTTTGTGTTCTACTATCCACCCCTAAGATAATTCTTTCCCCTCCCCACCAGTGACCCCTTTCTAGTTCCATGGATTGACTTGTGTATTTAACATCATTTAGTTTTTCTTTAAAGTTGAATAATATTTCATTATGTGTATACCACATTTTCATTATTCATTCATCTGTTGATGGACATCTAGGTTGATTCCATTTCCTAGCTATTATGAACAGATCAGCAATGAACATGGATGAGCAAGTATCTCTATAGTAGGCACATGCCAAAGAGTGGGATAGCTGGATCATATTTTAGTTCTATTTTTACCTTTTTAAGGAACCTCTCTCTTGGTTTCCATAGTGGTTGTACCATTATACTCCCAACAAAATGAATAAATGTTCCTCTTTGTCTATGTCTTTGCCAGAATTTGTTTTTCTAAATAGTGTCTTGGTGACTGCTATCCTAATTCTGGTGCAGTGGAAACTCAAGGTGGGTTTCATTTGCATTTCCATAATATTTAATGGCAGTGAACACTTTTAAGTAATTATTATCCACTTCTATTTTTTCTTTTAAGAACATGGTTGAGATTTGCAGCCAATTTTTAATTGTGCTGTTTTCTTAATGCTTTGATGTTTTATTTATTGTGTGTGTGTGTGTGTGTGTGTTCTAGATGTTAATCTCCTACCAGATTTTCTCCCTTAGTGTGGGGACATTTTCTTACTCAGCTGACCAATTCCTTTGCTGTACAGAAGCTTTTTGGTTTCATGTAGTTCAATTTTTCAAATATTAGCCTTAATTCCTGAGAATAAAGTTCTATTTGGTGCTGTGCCTCTATGTGCTTTAGGTAGTTTATAAAACTTAAATCCATCAACACTTTGCTGCAGTTACTGTTTCTGTAATCTTTTTGTTCTTTAACCTTTATAATAGAGTTATTATTGATCTATTCATTGCCATTACTATTACAGCATTCTCATTTAGAATATATTGTAGCTTACTGTCTTTTATTCTTTCAAATGCTTATGTTCCTTTTAAGTTTTTGTCCTGTTTGAACTCGAACACCTCCTGCGAGGGAAGTAAACCACCTTCATTGGAGTCAACTAAGTCTTGCAAGATCTCAAATATCCTTCTCCTATAGTCATCCATCCTGTATGGCCCTACCAATTCCTCCAGCCAACTCAGGGAAGAGAGGAATACCCCTTGAATTCTCCCCCATGTCTTGTCACATCCTATGTTTAACTAAAGACTAAACAGTGGTATATATAGGATATAAAGGAAGAACAACTCTTGAATTGACCAAAGATCTGGGAACGGGTTTGACCCAATATATATCAGGAATAGATATGAGACTTTCAGAATTGATTTCATCTGAACTAAACAGTCAGTCTGGCACAGGTTTGTCTCTGCTTCTCTGCATCTGCCCGAAGCATCAATTTATATCTCCCTCCAAGCATATCTTGGGCTGAGAAGATGAGACTGGTCATGACAAAGACCACATAGTGTTGTGTGGATGGATGAGCTGAGGAATGAAAAAGAACTCCAAAGGGGAGGCTCTAAGAAGGAAGTACTGGTCTTCAATCACATTCACTGAGACTTTATTGGCTCAGGAACAAAGAAGATTTACTTGTAGCTATTTTATGATGTCAGAGGGTTGAAAAAAATGAGGCAGACACTGGATGTGGCTGGATAAGACCATGTGACTGTCAGCAAACAGTCTGGTGCCTGACCTAGTCACATCACAAGCCAGGGGAAATGAAAGCATGACACCTTGGGGAGATACTTCCTCTGTTTGAAATGAGAAACCTAATGCACAGCCCAGACTGTGCAATGGCCAAATCTTGTATGTCTGTAAGTACTGCTAAGCACCAGCGTCTTGTCCATTTGTGAATTTGAGCCTGCAGGAAGAAATACCATGATCACCATCCTCACTGTCTTGTTTTACATTGGTGAGATTTGAAGAGGTAAAAGGGACACTGTAGTCTGAGAATGGCCATGTCTGATAGTAAGACCCAGATCTCTAAGGAGACCCCTGTGACTCAAAGGGTCTTGGGAGAATGCACCATGCCAAAGGTTTGGATGCAAATACCTCACATGAAACTCTCTTCCAGGTGCAAATCTGAGCCCCAGTACCCCAGTGCTGGCAGGTGAGTAACTCCCCAGCTGTCCCAACTCCCTTATCTTTTTATGGGACAATACATACTGTCCTGTCCTGGGAAGATGGAGAGCAGTCGGTGAGAGCTGATCCTGGTGGAGTCTGAGAGGTCCTAGAAGAAAGTGCAAAAATAAGAAGGGCGGTATCCTGGGACACAAGCTTTGAATTTTTTTTTCAGGAACACTTCCTGCACCTGTCCTTTGGGCTGAGCCAGGTTCTATAATTTCTTGGGGGAAGTCTGTGACCATCTTTTGTCAAGGGATCCTTGAGGCACAGGAGTACTATGTGAATAAAGAAGGAAGAACAGGCTTGTACAGACAGACCCTACTGGAGCCTGGGAGCAAGGCCAATTTTTCCATCCTATCCACAACAGAACTCCATGCAGGAAGATATCACTGTTACTACGAGAGCTCTGCTGGTTTTTCAGAGCACAGTGACATGTTGGAGCTGGTGGTAACAGGTTAGGACTACACCCAGGGATCCAATTCCCTCTCCTGGCACAGACACAGGGAAAGGAAATGTGGGCTGTGTGAACCCTTGAGCACCCTGCTTTCTTCTCTCCTAGGAGTCTATAGTAAACCCAGTTTGTCTGTTCTGCCCAGTCCTGTGGTGACCCCAGGAGGGAATGTGACCTTCCGGTGTGTCTCATGGTTGGGGTTTGGCACCTTCATTCTGCGTGAGGAGGAAGAGAACAAGTTCTCTTGGACTCAGGACTCACAGAGACATCCAAATGGGCACATGCAGGCGATCAGTCTATGAGCCCCAGCCACAGGCAGAAGTTCAGGTGTTATGGGTATGAGAAGAGCAAGGCCCAACTATGGTCAGTGCCCAGCTCATAATCTCAGGTAAGAAGATTTTCTTCAAACTGCTAATTTAAAATAGTTTTTACTTTTTTGTTCAAATAATATAATTCTAGCTGGTGTACAACCATTGCACCTGGTCCTGTGGTTTATAAAGAAATCTTCATACAAATTCATTATATACTTTTGGGTGTATTCACCACATACATCACTATCTGCTACTTTCTCACTTTTTTCTTCCTCTTAGTCTACGTTCCCATAGAAACTTTAATTTCTCTTTCCATGTCATGCATACATATATGGTTTTGTGTATCTATATGAAGTGTAAGATTTATTATGAAAGAAAAAATATTTCATATCATCTGAAAAAAGTTCAATTTCTTTTATTCTTTTATTCTGACATACTGTTCTAGCTAAGACATCAAGCACTTAATTGAATTAGAATGGAGTGGACTTCATTTCCTTTCTGCTTTTTACTCACTGAGTCACCCCATCAGCATTTGACTTCATTAAGTAACCATTCCT
>CAJQZJ010032290.1:5540071-5553906 GCA_907164525.1 Lophiomys imhausi
AAATCAAGGTCTTTGCCTTGTACTTCAGCTCTGTTGCAAATCAAGGTGTACTGTAGTAATGTTGCCGGCTTCTAGTGGAGACATTCTGTCCTAGCTGCTCTTGATTGCGCTTTAGCATGGAGCCTCAGCATTTGGTGCGGGGATGATTATAATTCTCAATGATGATGTCTCATCTTGCCTGTATTGGGTGGGTGTTTGTTCCATGATTTCTGTTGTCCTCCTTGGTTCTTACGAGGGTGTGTTGTCTTGTAAGAAATTCTTCTGGGGTTCTGCCAGGTATGGCCATAGGGGCTTCCAAGTAAAATGTGTTTCTAGGTGACACTAGTTGAGTTAATATTTCTCTTTGTAGCTATAGCTGTGTGGAACTCACTCTGTAGATCAGGATTGGCTCAAACTCAGAGATCCTCTTGCCTCTGTCTCCCTAGTGCTAGCACTAAATTCATACACCATCACATACACAATAATTCTTCACGTATTATTTGGAGGATGACTTCATGAAATACTTCAGCTTGTTTTTATTTGGAAATATTTCCCTTCATTTTTCAAATTATGACAGTTTTCTTTGACTTTATTGTATTTATTACTAGGATGTTCCTCTACAGCTTTGGCAGTTATTGCCTTTCACAGCCTGAAATACAATGTTCCATGTCTCCCAGCACTGGCCTGCTTTTATGTGAGTTGGTGTTTCTCACATCTTTCATTCTGCTTTCTCTGTTCTGTATATTGAGCATTTAAAGTATAATATGAGTGTTTGAGGATTCAGTATGACTGTTTGATCTCATATTTCTTGCCTGGATACATGCATCTTTTCCTACATTTCAGCAAATACATTAATTTTTCTTCATCATTTTAAGGATGTTCCAATTCATATACCTATCTTCAAGCACTGATATTCTTTTGCCCTGTACTTGATCTGTCCTATTGGTGAGGCTTTCCACTGATCTTATTTGGATTATTAATTTTTGTTTCTAGTTTTCTTTTTAGTTTTTCTTTTCTCATATCATTTATTTTCCCTCATTTTAGTTAGTTATTTGCATTTATCATTTTATATTGAATTCTGCTTTCATATCCTGTGTTTGCTTCCTTTTTCATTCAGCTGTTTGTTTCCTTCTTTAACTCAAAATGTTTAAAATTAGCTCAGAATTTTTATTCATGTCCTATTCTTTTTTTACATAAAATCATTCTTTTGAATTCTTTAATATTTAACTTTAATCATGCACAGTGAGGCCATTATGTGAAAGCAGTAATTTTCAGAAGAAACATGTATTTGTTTTTCATGTTTTTGGCCTTTTTAAAAACAATTAGGACTAATGAATCTATATAATAGCATTCACTTAAAATATAAGCGTCCCTCCAAACTTCAATCGTTTTAGGAGGTACAGAGCAGTGAAGTACTGTGTACACTACTGAGGGTATGAACTGAATGCAAAAAGAAAAGCAAAGTAAGACTGTGGATTTTGGGCTAGAAAGCTGGCTTAGGTGGTAAAAACTTGCTTAAAAGTCAAAAGACCTCAGTTTGGGTTTCCTCAGAACCTCCATAATGCCAGACACAGAGTAAAACATACTTGACACCTGGTGTTGTTCCCTAGTTCCACACAAGTGACATGGCATTTGTGTGTCCACACTGACATACAACCACAAATAGATTAAATAAATAAATGAAATTAAAACATGTAACTGAAAAAGACTGTGGAATGGCAATACATTACTAGAGACAAATATATGATGCAAAAATAAATATAAGGATGAGAAGGAGAGAGGAGATAGAAGGAGATGAGGGAGAGAGAGAGAGAGAGAAAGAGAGAGAGAGAGAGAGAGAGAGAGAGATATTGAATAGAGCAAGAACAAGCTGCCATTTTAAATTGATATTTATTAAGCCAGGCATGGTGGTACACACCTTTAAGTCCTAACACTTGGGAGGCAGATCTCTGTGAGTTCTAGGCTACCCTGGTCTACTGAGCAACTTCCAGGAGCTATACAGAGAGACCTTGTCTCAAAAACTTTTTTTTTTTTATTAAATTAACAAATTATTGAGTGCATGCGAATAAACTAGAACTAGTTTGGGATGTAGAATCTAAATGTGATCTCTTGCCTGGGTGCTAGTCTTTTCTAAGAGTTCCTTCCAGGGCTTTCAGGTGTCAATAACACCCCTGTTAAGGCTTTCAACAGTGGGTGTAAAGATGTTGTTCACAACTCTGTGCACTTGTTCACTGGACTGTCTCAACTGATGACCACAACTTTAGGTGTTCCTTCAGAAGCTGAGTTTTCAATGTTGTACATGCTTCTGGGCAATCCCCCTTCCTTCAGATTAGTTCATAAACACTAAGTCCCATTAGTGAGAAGCCCTTTATGATTAGGTTGTGGATTCTGGTCATGCACCAAGGTAAATATTTTCTAATTTTGTTTATTCTGTGCTGATGAACTGGAAACAGAGACTTTGAGAAATGAGGGTGCTTGCCACGTAGAATGACTGGTAGGTTTTCTGGAAGGAACAACCTGTTATCTTCATCCAATCTTTCTTCCAGGAGTGTCCACCAAACTCTCCCTTTTGACACACCATGAGTTTTCAATCTTTTCTGATTTGCTGATGATATTCTTATCAGCCCAAATAAGATGAAAACTTTTTTATTTTAACTTCTTATTTATACCAAATTGTTTCTTGTTTTAGGTGTGTATACTTATCTGTACATCTTTTATAATAAAAGCAGACACTTGCATGTTCATCTATAATAACCACCATATATTTACATATGAAAAATTCATGTTTACTATTTGTTCATTTGCTTAATGTTGTCTAGTTGGTTGTTATTGTGTATCTTTCTACATGGATTCTAAAATGTAGAAAAAAATTTAAGATTTATTTTATTTTTAATTGTGTGTTTATGTGTGGAGATAACATGCTTATGACTACAGTGCACTCAGAAGCAATGAATTCCCCTGGACCTAGAGTTATAAACAATTGTGAGCCACCAACATGGGTGCTGGGAACTGAACTCAGATCCTCTGCCAGAACACTAAACACTTTTATCCACTGGATTGTCTCTTCATCCTCAAATATATAGTTTATTAAATCCTTGTATTAATTTATTTAATTTTTGACAATTCCATATATATGTATAAATACATATGTATATATTCATATATACTTACATACATATATGGAATTGTTTCTCTATATAACATACTTATATATAAGTATATATATATATATATATATGATGCCTTTTGTGATAATTAGTTTTTTTCATTTGACACAAAGTAGAGTCATCTAGAGAGACTGAACTGTACTTGAAAGGATATCGTCATCAAATTTGTTTCTAGGCAAATCTGTAAGTCATTTTCTTGATTAACGATTTATATGGAATGGTTCAGCCAACAGCTGGTAGTACCACCCCTGGATTAAATACAAAAGCAAGATGAGCTTATGGAATAATTAACCAATAGTTAAGTGATGCACCCCGAATCTTTATGATCAGAACAACACACTTATAGATTAAAAAAAAAAAATCTAGGGAATAGTAAAAGCCCTGCTCTCTTGAGCACTTTATTCATTCTATTTTTCTTTTGTGGATCTTAGGAATGGTTGAGACCACCAGCTCTTCACCAAACAGATCAGATGCCAAAACAGGTGAGTAAGGACAGTAGTTACAGAGATGGACACAGGTAGTCAAGTCTTGTCCAGGGGAGACTGGTGCCCTGTATGAATTATTGATTCTGGAATTCAGTGATCTCTGTGTCTTTTTTTTAAATACTTTATTTTTTTTCTTCAATTTACATCTCAGTCACAAACCCCTCCCTATTCCTCCTTCCTATCCCGCCCTTCCACCCTCTTCCCCCTAGAAGTTTCCCCTTTCAGTCCAACAGATGGTTCCTTCTCTTATAACAGTAAATACTATACAAAACAACAGATATAAATATGCCACATTTATGAGAGTTAAATGGCCCAGTATACCTTCCCAATGTCCAGTTTATACATATTTGGCCCCTGACTTTAACATTCTACTAACTATCCATCTCCATGAGTTTAAAGGTCTATATCTGATTCAACATTCATACTAACTTGCAACACACTTTTAAGAGTATCTTCTTAGATCTATAACACCCTCTTGATTCCTAAACAACTCAAAATTTAACTATGAGACTCTAGCTGTCTATTCTTCAACCACCTCAGAGACCTGAGAGGGATAAATATATCTGCTTATATAGGAAGTGCAGGGCCTACAGCTTCCAAAACTAAGAAAAGACATACCAGTGTCTTAAATCACCCAGGCTCACCTCTCCACGAGGACACAGTGGGGAATCTCATTAGGATTGCAGTGGCTGGCATGGTCCTGGTGACTCTTGGAATTCTTCTATTTGTGGCTCAGCACACCCAGAGAAAGATACATGATGAAGCCAGGAGGTAAATGATGGAGACAGAAGTACACATCTCAAAGTGGTAGAACAATGAATACTATGTATAATGAATACTGTAAGCTGATATGGTTCTTGAGTTAAATCTGGGCACAGGTTGAGTGAACTCTGAGTTGGGAATCTTGAAGGGAGTGACATGATTTGGGAAGATGGAAATGTAAAGGTGGGTTGTGAAGAGAACTATTCCTCCATTAAACTTTGATATTTTTCCACAAATGCTGTTACTTTTCTCTGACTAGCTCCTTCTTTTCTTACTCTTTTGCATCTCTAAAGTACTCTTTTTGTATGTGTCTTATCCCAATTTGGCATAATAACTGCATTCCTTCGTGCATGATACAGATGTTCTATTTCTTTAACCCAAACCCTAAATTTAGTAAAAAAAAAAAAAAAAGTGGAATAACTGGCAAAATTAGTCTTCAACTTGAAATACGTAAAACCAAAATGACACACTAAAATATTTATTTCCTTAGCAACACTGCAGAACTGTGCAAGAACTTTGGGGTGGGGAGAAAAAGAGTAGTCCTAATCTAAGTGCCTTTTAACCAACCCCAGACATTCATTCACTTTGGATTTTAAGCAATTTGGGTTAGAAAAGTAGAATGAGATAAGTCAGGATCATAGTAGCTCATGGCTATAATCTCAGTGCCCAAAATGCTGAGGCCGATGGATTGTTGTGAGTTCAATGCAACCCAGACTACAGACTACATTGTGAGATACTCTATAACAAATAAAAAAATAACAAAATTGACTAAAGGAAACATACCATTTGCTGGAAAGGGTACTTGAATCATTATGAAGGTTGTTTTTTGAAGATGAGTTGCTTCAACCACTCTTGGGTGGTCACTTTCATGAACATAGAGATGTTCTTTGCAATTCATTCAGGGAATACTCTGTCATTTAGTCAGTTCTGAATATTTGTACCAGATACTTCCATGAACATTAAGTAACTGATCTCACCTGTACTTGGAGTTCAGATCATTGTGAACATATTTTGTTTCCACCATTACCTCCACCATTGACTCTAGGAAAAAACAAGGTTAAGATTAGTCAGGCTTTGTTACCTAGTTTTCATGGGTCCCAGGTTTTAACACAGGCTTGAGAACCATGACTTGAAGGGTGTGAAGGTTCATTTGCCATAAACTGAAAGATGATCTCTGAAACCTCAACAGCTGCTCTCACACATCTTGGAGAATTATAAACCCTGTAATGAACTAAGAACTTGATTTGAGAGGTGGGAATGTGAAGCCTGACTGAATCCATCTTGAAAAAAAGACTCCATTTTGTATTAAGTTTGACTCAGAGGTGATCCTCAGTTCCAGAACAACAACAAAATGTATCCAACCTTGCATTCTAGGGGTGTTCCCTCATCATCACCAGACAGCTCACTCTGAGAAAGCACCCAAAAAGTCTAAACAAACTTTCTGTTGGTCAAGCTGACCTCAGCTGGTTAGTCGGTAACAAAGAGCCAATCAGAAATGGCCATGACTAGCTACCCAAATGTCATCCAATCATATGGTAAAGAACCTGCTTCTTTGTCTGAGTCTCTAATAAACTCTGTACTTTTGGGTCTGGGGGCTCTCAACTCGAACTGCTGTGTCAGTGAGTGTTGAGAGTCCAAGCTCTGAGCTTGAATAAACAACCCTCATGTGTTCACATTGGAGTTGGCTCCTGGGTGGTCGGTCTTTGGGGTCTGGAGAACCGGGCATTAGAGGAGAAAAGTAAGTAATAAGAAAGCACATTTGCAGTTAATCACAGTATTTATAGAAACCACTGTTGTGAACTAAGAAAATGAGATCAGGATGGGTTCATGGGGGAGAAACAATCTCCCCCATGAATCCATCCTGATCTCATTTTCTTTGTTTTTCCCCCATGAATCCATCCTGATCTCATTTTCTTAGTGTAGGAGAGACACAAGAAAGGAAGGAAAGAAAGGGATAGAAGAAGGGAGAGAATGATGGAAAGAGAAAGAAGGATAGAGAGGAAAGAGATCCCTGAATATAATCTCATTTGTTTTGTTTCTTCTTTGACCTCAGCTGTTACTAATCTACAACCAACCTCAAGTTGTTGTAACCAACAACAACCTTCTCCCCTTTAGGGGCTCTCACATGTTTATATGATTTGAAAAGTTTCCAGAATTCCTAGTGTCACACAGCCACAGAAATTTTCTGCAGCTGGAAAAAAATCACACTTCTGTTAATTATGGTCAGCTTCTATGGACAGCTTGAAGCAGCCCCACATCCCTGAACCTGGAATTGAAACAAAAGCACATTCTTGCAATATTTCTGTGTTTTTAAAGAAACAAAATTTTCAGAGTTCTCAAAAATGTCACTATATACATGTATATATGAATATATAAACATGTGTATACACAAATACATAAATAAAATCTACTGAGTCAGTCTGGTTTTGTTGCTCTTGTGTATATGGCCTCACATTATCAATCCATCACCAAAAAAGCCTCTTTTTTTTAAACAACAAACGGATACAATCACAGAAAATCACAATTGGACATGATTCAGATCATGGGGAGTCTTGCCCCAACAATGCATCTACATCACACTTCCTGCATCTGTGGCCCAGGAAAAATCACAGAAAGAATATAAGAGTCAGAATATCAGGAAGTCCTCATCAAAAGTTTCCTCTAGAATGGTCTAAAAATGGTTTGTTTATTTCCAGAGTAGAAATAAACAAGACCTAAAAATGCAATATCAATGAACATATTCACAAGGAAGGGAACCATTTCATAGAGTCCAAGTACTTAGGCAGAAAACTACAGTAAAACAGATGACCATTAGAATAAAGAGAATTAGTAAGTCACAGGGATGATCTCATTTATTGATTGCCCAATGTAGAGTGTTTGTCCTATAATTCCTAAGACATTACCATTCTATAAGCTAATCAGTGTCTTACAATTGCAGGAAAAGATATTTACTATGAAGTCACTAAATTGTGTCACCAAAGTAATATACTTTCTTGGTTTGCTTTTAATTCTAAAACAATGGAGAAATTAATACATAAGTGTAGCTCTCACTCCCCATCAAAGAAGCTTCTCTTTGCGGGAGCCAGAGATCATTACAGAAATCTACAACTGGTCAGATTACAGAGAACAATTCATTGGGATTGTCCCACCCCAAATGATGCAGCTGCAATACAACTCTTACTCCTAAAACACAGGAAACATTGAGGAAGACGAAGAGGAAAGAATGAAGAATGTAAGGAGCACACAACTTGGAATCGTCTATGGAATTATGTATCCTAGAAATGACAAGAAAACTACACACATGATACCTTAAACAATATGGTTACCTAAACAAGGTCTGAACAAGGGCAGCACCAGTAGACATGCTAACGTGGAAGGAGGATATCATACAGGGCACTTCCAACAGACAAAGAATAAAAGACATCTAGTAATGCTGAAGGAGGAAGAATCAGTCCTTCACAGCAATGGCCTCTAGTTTCTCATGCAATAACAAATGGTGGTGAGCCCTGAAATCATGTGCAAACATACAGCACTAAGTGGACTCAGCAGGTTGTGTCTGTCTGTCTATCTATCTATCTATCTATCTATCTATCTATCTATCTATCTACCTACCTATCTATTATTTATCTATCTGTCATCTATGTATATCTAAATAATTAAGAAAAAGAGGCTATCAATTTGAGAGGGAGGGAGAAGAGAAACATGTGAGTGGTTGGAAGGAAGAAAGTGGAGGGGGTTATATTTTAAATTTTTTAAAGTTTCTATTCTAGAGACAGTATTCAAATTTGATAAAGTATTTTAATATAAAATAAAATTTGCACTTAACCAATATTATGCAAATAAAATCAGTGAGCACATAAAATGGCAAAATTGAAAAAGAAAACAAAAACCTTTTTATGTGTGACTTTTTGGTTTTGCTCTATTCCCCATTTTTTGATTAGATTACTTGGTTTCTTGGTGTTTAATTTCTTGTGTTCTTTATAAATTATGGATATTTGCATATTAGCCCTCTGTGGGATGTGGGGGTTGGTAAAGAATTTTTCCCAGTCTGTAGTTTGCCATTTTGTTCGAATGACAGTTTCCTTTTCCTTACAGAAGCTTTTCAGTTTCATGAGGTCCCATTTATTGATTGTTGGTCTTAGAGCCTGAGCTATTGGTGTTTTGTTCAGGAAGTTGTTACCTGTGCTAATGAGTTCGAGGCTTTCCCCCACTTTCTCTTCTATTAGATTTAGTGTGTTGGGCTTTATGTTAAGGTCTTTGATACACTTTGACTTAAGTTTTGTGTAAGGTGATAAGTATGGGTCAATTTTCATTCTTTTACATGTTGACATCCAGTTAGACCAGCACCATTTGATGAGGATCCTGTCCTTTTTCCATTGTATGGTTTTGGATTCTTTGTCAAAAATTAAGTGACCATAGGTGTGTGGGTTTATTTCTGGGTCTTCAATTCGATTCCATTGATACACTGCTCTGTTTCTATACCAGTATCATGCTGTTTTAATTACTATTGCTCTGTAGTATTAGATTGAAACCAGGAATGGTGATACCTCCAGATTTTTTTTTTTTTTGTACAGGATTGATTTAGTATTCTGGGTTTTTTGTTATTCCATATGAAGTTGAGAATTGTTCTTTCAAGCTCTGTAAAGAATTGAATTGGTATTTTGATAGGAATTAACAAAGGAGGAATCTCTAATGGCCAAGAGACACTTGAATGCTCAGCATCCTTAATCAACAGAGTATTATTTGGTTTGCCCTAGGTCCCTGGGCTATTTATTCTCAAGTTCTTGCTCATTCAAGCAATGTTGGGTATGATTTTATCTCAGAGAGTGAGCTTTAAAGTTCCATCTCATTCTTCCAAAATAAATGTACTCTGAAGTTTCATCTCTAAATTACTGGAAATCTACAGGAAAAGGGATATATGAAAAATGTTGCTGCTGTATGGATACCAGTTTAGGGATGAATGGGTAGTAGAAAAAATATATTGTTAAAAAAACTGTGCTAAATCTCCAATAGTAATCTGATTACAGACAACATACCCATTATAGGAATCTATATGTAGTTTCCCAGTGTGCCCCTAGGATGGAACTCAGCTTGTTAGTATTCTTGTTATGTGGTCTGCTTAGGTCCAACACAACTCAAGTACCACGGCAAGACAGAAAACAAAATTTTACTGCAACCAAGTTACTACTGATCGATAAAAGGCACAGAACAGACTAGGGAGCTGAATTGTGACTCAAGCCAGAGTTGTAGTTGCAGAGCTTTAAAGCTTGAAAACAACAAACATCTGTGCCAAGTTTTTTATTTTTTATTATTTTTTATTTTTTATTTTTTAATAATTTATTTTTTTATTTCTTCAAGTTACATCTCAATCACAATCCCCTCCCTACTCACCCCTCCAGTTCCACCCTTCCACCCTCCTCCCCCTCAACCCCCCCATCCTCTTCCCTTCTTCTTTTTTTTTAGTTTAAGGTATTTCTTTCCCCCCCCAACAGCTCTCCCTTTCAGTCCAAAAAATGGTTCTTTTTCTTATAACTATAAATACAATACAAAACAACAGAAATAAATAGGCCACAATTATAAGAGTTATATAGCTTAGCATACATTCCCAATGTCCAGTCCATATGTATTTGGCACCTGACTTTAACATTCTACTATCTAACCATCTCCATGAGTTTAAAGTTCTATATCTAACTCAGCTTTCATACTAACTTGCCTCATAATTTTAAAAATATCTTCTTAGATCCAGAACACCCTCTTGATTCCTAAACAACTCAAAATTTAACTATGAGACTCTAGCTATCTATTCTTCAACCACCTCAGAGACCTGAGAGGGATAAATATATCTGATTATATAGGAAGTGCAGGGCCTGCAGCTTCCAAAACTAAAAAATGACATACCAGTGGCTGCCTTGACAGTTCCCATTTTCTCTCCATACATAGACATAGTATAGGAAAGATCAAGAAAAAAGGACAGATTATTGAATATAGCCTTATACCTTTGTATACTGATACAAAATTAATATTATATTTGGCTAAATTGGTATTGATCATTGTATATTAATGCAAAATTAAGGTTGTATAGGGCTACATCGGTATTGATCTTTGTATATTGATACAAAATTAAGATTATATTTGGCCACAATGGTATTGACCCTTGTATATTAATGTAAAATTAAGATTGTATTGGGCTACATCGGTATTGATCTTTGTATATTGATACAAAATTAAGATTATATTTGGCCACATTGGTATTGATCTTTGTATATTGATACAAAATTAAGGGTAACGCTTCTTAAAGGTATTTTCATAGTAATACTTAAAAATGAAATGTCAAGTTTTGACCTCTCGCTACCAACTGACATAAACTGTTTAGGATAATTAAGAAACGGAAACTAATAGTCATGAAAACGTGTCATTTTGTTAGTTACTATGACAGTCTATCACAGTTATTTTCTAAGCTACTCAGAAATCAAGTTGCTAAGAGACAAGCAATATTTGCTTATCTAAATATAAGAGATAGATAGGGCATCTTCAAAAACCTCAAGAGATCTGCAGAATATGGCATTCAAAGATGTTTTCTTAACTTAAGATTTTTTGATATCGAGACATGTCAGCTCCTGACAGCACCCCCTATTCTACTCCAAGTAGAAGATGAGCATCGAAGAATCTCCAGTGGGAGATGATTGAATTGGTGGTAAGCCTTTCTCTTGGCAAGAAAAACCCCTTGCTTCAACTGTAGACAGACTTCTGTCCAAAAAGGACAAAACTTGGAAGCAGATAAGTCGACAGCCTAGCTCTGCCAAGACAGGGTAGGTAAGTCCTTCATAATTCCTGCTCTATAATCAATGTCTGTCAGAGAAATGGGGCCAAATGGCTGAAGATTGATGCTGTAATGTATGGAGAGAAAATGGGAACTGTCCAGGCATCTGTGCCAAGTTACAGTTACATTTCCCCACCAATCAGGAATTAGGGATAGGCGACTTCCTTAAGAACATGTTTTTGTGGTATACTTATCCTGTTCTCATTAATTTGGTTATTGAATTGTGGTGGTTTGATTTGCCTAGCAGTCATGCCATTTAACCATGAGGTTAAATATGTGAAAGAAACACAGGGAATAAATTATCCCCAACCAGCAAAATCAAAAGAATGGAAACAGACACACACACACACACACACACACACACACACACACACACACATCACAAACATCAATAACACCAGCACGGACAACAAAATAAGTTAAATCAGCAACAATCACTGGTCACTGATATCCTTTTACACCAATGGTCTCAGTTCCCCAGTAAAAAGACACAGACTAACAAAATAGATATTAAAACAGAATCCATCTTGATTCTATTCTTTATCCAGGAAACCCCCTAACACCAAACATAGACATTGCCTCAGGGTAAAGCGTGGTAAAAAGATATTCCAAGTAATTTGACCTAAAAATAAGCTGGTGTAGTAATTTTACAATCTGACAAATCAGACTTCACATCAAAACTAATCAGAAGAGACAAGTAAGGACACTGCATACTTATCAAAGGAAAAATCTATGAAGAGAACATTGCAATTCTTTTGTTTTTGAAGTAGTAATAATTATTATTCTGTTTATTTTTCTTTGAAAATACATAATGTGTCCTTATTATAGTTTCCTCTCACTCTACTCTTCCTCCAAGTTCCTTCCCACCTCTGCTACCATGAAGATTACTTCCTTTCTGTATCTCAGTAGAAAAGAAAAGGCTCCTAGAACCATTGCAGATATGGCTGCTGTGTCACATGCACATCAGTAGGAGGCAGAGTGGAGATAGGCTATGTCTAATCTCAGTATTCTGACCTATGAACATCTGAATGATTGGTAGCCTAACATTCCCAGAAAAAAGTGAGGCTGAGACCAACACCAGCCTGGCATTAGATAACCTGGACATGGAGCTAACATCAGATGACCACCAGTCTGGTACTAGGTAGGACCAGATGGGCTCCAAGGACAGGAATCAAGCAGGAGAATAGACAAACTCTACCTGGGACAGCAGGCCTGGGGTAGTAGTGGACCTGAGACAAATGAGACAGATGACCATTTCAGAGTGCTGGGCAAAGATCAAGCCAGAAATGACTATCAGAGTAGCACCAGGGGCCTGGACAGGGAGCTAGCCTGAGTTGAACACCAATCCAGCTTCTGTACAGGCCCAGGGAGGCAGACTATTCTTGAGGTGACCCCTGCACAGTGCCATAATGCATGAATGTGGCATAGCATTCTGAGACCACTCCTGAGGTGACCCCACTCGGAGACCTCAGGCTCCATGAAGAGGAGCAAGTAAGTGGTAGAGATATGGGAGAGAAAGAAAAACAGAAGAATGTGAGCCCAACCAAGAGAGGAAGAACTGAAAACTCGAGAGTAGTGAGGAGCAGCTTAATATGAGTAGACAGTGATGCCTCCTGGGACCGTGGTGGGTCTTGGCCTTTGATGCCACTGGAGGTCACATCTGGGGTTTTGGTCAGGCAGCTGAAGGGGTCTGTTAGCACACAAGGCCAGGCTAATGTCCCTGGTCTGGGCTGCTGTCCAGGTTCATGTTGATGTCTGAGGGCTGTGGAGAGCTGGCCCCACCTCTCACCTGGACATCATGGTAGAGCTTGCACTACAGACAAGAGATCAGGAGAGGTGACTCTGCCCCTACTCAACTACAGTCCTCGGGAGAGCAGGCCACACATTGTGGAAGTTGTGGGTGATAGTGTGGGAGAGTTGGCCCTACCACTGCAGTGGCAGGGATGAGGAAGAGACACTCTCCTCCTCACTTACCCCTCAGCACGTGCAGCAGGTGGGAGACCTGTCCCTGTTTTCTTGAGAACACCAGAGCCTGTCCTACCTTTCACCATCTGGAGTGCTTGGGAGAGTGGGCCCTGTATTTCACCTGGGCAACACAGTAGAGGTGAGAGGGGCATGGATATGCTGGCCCTGATGTCATGATCATGGGAGAGCTTGCCCTGCCATTTGTCATATGCGAGAGGGAGAAATGTGCTGCTCCCTTGCCCCTTGCCACACATAGCAGGCAGGAGAGCTGGCCCCAAGGTCATCAGAGTGGGAGAGCTGGTCCTGCTCCTCGCCTGCCGTGATTGGGAGCGTGGGCCCTGCCTGGGCAGCACAATAGAGTTGGCCCTGGATGGGGGGTGATTGCAAGTGAGCCAGGCCTAAGGGTAAGAGTGAGGGAGAGCTGACCATGACTCTTTTCTGATGGATAGTCTTGTGAATGACGGAGACACAACCTCCTCTCCTCCCTCGTCCCTCACCATCTACGGCAGATGGGAGAGCCAGCTCTAGATTACGAGAGTGGGAGAACTAGCCATGTCTCTCACCAGCTGCAACACTTGGGAGAGTGAGCTCTGCACTTCACCTAGGCAGAGCAATAGAGCTGGCCCTGGATGTGGGGGTTGCAATAGAGCTGGCCCT
>CAJQZJ010032290.1:5553916-5592396 GCA_907164525.1 Lophiomys imhausi
GCAATAGAGCTGGCCCTGGATGTGGGGGTTGCAATAGAGCTGGCCCTGGATGTGGGGGTTGCAATAGAGCTGGCCCTGAGGCCATGAGTGCCTAAGAACTGTCTCTGTCTCCTGTCTGCTGGGCACTGGTGTTGGCAAGGGAGAGATCTTCTCCCATTCCCCTTTCCCTCTCCACGAGAGGTGGGCAGGAGAGTTTTCTCCAGGTCAAAAGAACAGGAGAGCTGTCCCTACCACTAACATGCTGCAGCACTCAGAAGAGCAGGCTTTGTCCCTCACCTAGTCAATACAGTGATGATGCTTCTGGATGTGGGGGTTTCAGGTAAGCCATCCCCAAGGGCATGAGTGCAGGAGAGTCATCTCTGCCTCTTGTCTGCTGGGTGCTCGAATTAGCAATGGAGAGATCCCCTCCTCTTCCTTTTGCTCTTGCCACCAGAGGTGGGTGTGTGAGTTGGCTCTGATAGGGTCATGAGAGCAGAAGAGTTGTCCCTACCCATTACATGCTGAGAAACTAGGGAGAGCAGGCTTTGTAATTCACCTGGACGGCACAATAGAACAAACCATGATGGAGTGTATGAAGGAGCTGGTTTTATAAATCCAAAACTATAGGATCTCCATGACACAGGGCAACAACAGGATATCTGATAAAAATCTCAGTGAAGTTCCTGTATTGATAGAGCAGCAGAAGCCAGATGATTCAACCAGACCAATGAGTCATTGCAGTGAACATTTGCAAGCAAAGAAATGTGGACAAAGGGTGCACTGTGGGACAAACTCTGACACTAAGTTTCCACAGTGAGTTTTTTTTTCTCTGTTGAGCAGGATGTTGCAAAGGTGGAGGGTGGGAATGAGGGGAGAGGAAAATGAGTGGGATCATGTTGCATAATATGAAATTCTCAAAGAACCAATGAAAAGTTAAGAAAGAAATGGAAAGACTTCTAAATGATAATATTTTAAAAAATAACAAAATAAATATAATAAGTTAAAATAAAAGGTATCATATTGAGGTTGGACAAGAGAAATCAAAAGAAGGAAAGAATGTAAGAGAAGGCACTAGAATCAAAAGCCCACACACTCAGAAGTCATATAAAAACAGTAAACTGGAAGCCATATTATGTATACAGAGGACCTGGTAGAGGCCTGTGCAGGCCCTGTGCATGATGCTTCAGTCTGGGTGAGTTCATATGAGCTTTGCTCCTATTGATTTAGAGGGCCTCATTTTCTTGATGTTCTCCATCCCATCTGGCTCTTGCATGCCTTCTCTTGATCTACAATAGTGCCATACATTGCAATACATGCTAGAATGATGGTGGTACAATGCCTTATGGAGTATCAAACAAAAAACTGATTTGATTTTAGGCTCACTTCATTGAATGGAACATATGTACACTGCACTGCCTGGGTGACCAAGATCCTGAGATTGAAAAGCCCAGGGACCTAGGGTAAAACCAAAGAGTACTTGTATAAAAAAAAGGTATTGATAAAATAAATCCTTATGATATTTTGCTACACTCATAAATAAGTGCCCTATTCAGCCATCATCAGAGAGGCTTCCTCCTTCAGCAGACAGGAACAAATACAGAGACCCACAGACAGACATTACATGAAGAGTGAGCAATAGTAAACCTGCCCTAAATGGGATGTCTCCATCAAATCTTTCCCCTCAGAGATCAGGGAACTCTACAGAAGGGGAGTCACAAAGAGTGAAAGAGCTAGAGGGGATGGAGAACACCAGAACAAGGCCTTCTAAATCAATAAGAATAATTCTCATATAAACTCACAGAAACTGATGCACCATGTACAAGGCATGCACAGGTCTGCACCACCGCCACATTCCCATCATATTTACTATGGCTTTCAGTTTACTATTTTTATGGGATACCCAAGTGTTTGAATGAGCGACTCTATTTCTTATGTATTTACTTGGGCTCTTTTATTTCTGTTGGTTTGTCCGTCAGACTTTAATATGATAGTTTTTACTTTATTTTACTGTATTTTATTTTGTTATATTTTAATGTTATCTCTTTGGCACCTTTCCTTTTCTTAGAAACAGAAGGGGAGTGAATCTGGATGGAAGATGAGGTAGGGAGGTAGTAGGAAGTGTAGAGGGAGGAGAAACTGAAACTGGTATATATTTTATGGGAGAAGAATATATTTTCAATGAGAGGAAAAAACAAAAAAAGAAAATGAATAGTTCTTTGCCTGTATCAGAGTGAGGAGAACACAGTGGTGTTTCTAGTGCCTCATTGTCTCCAAGAGGCAGAGGTATAGGTATTTTAGTGACTGAAGTTACATGTTCTTGCATGTGTCAATCTCTCTCTCTCTCTCTCTCTCTCTCTCTCTCTCTCTCTTTCTGTGTGTGTATGTGTTTTAGAGGAAGCTGTTTCTTGAAATGTGTTTTCCTTGTAGGGTGACAAGGGGTTGCTCTCATAGAGATTAGCTCTGTTGACAGTGAATATCATGAATGGATTCTTCACTATTGTAGGAACAAGAGTCCAGAGGAAGGATTCAGCATGCAGGAGGGTGAAGACCAGAGAAAACTGCTATGAGAGGATCAGAGATATTGCACAGAGGGGGTTGAATTGGGGTCAGGAGCCTGGTGTGCTGCAGCAGGTGGATGGTTTGAGAGTGCAGACAGATGTTTGAGTCTTCCGTGATCCTGAATTGGGCTCATGCCCATGAACAGTGAAAACAACAGCTCAGGTTAGGACTGCTTAAAGTTAACGTCAGAATGAGAAGGGAAGGATGGAGTAACTGAGAGTGCCTTCTCACCGTTGGTGCTGATTAGATGATCTAAAATGGCTATGACAGCCAGTTTAGATTTGTGGAGAGTTCTACAAGCTCCAGGTGACACATGGAGAAGTCAATCTCCCTCCTGGTATATTCTTATGCTTTAGTGATGAGAATTTTGTTATTTTCTGTCTTCCTCATTTCAGTAATGGACAGCCTCTCCTTCCTCCCATCTCTACATCTAAGCCTCCTGAATGCTTATCCTTCCCAAGTTCCTCTTATCTCTGGACCACAGTTTCTCACATGACATTGAAGATCCTGTCTCAATGCTTCATGCATCAATACACAGGGGAACAAAGCCGCTGGTTTCTATATAAGGTATTAGAATTACAATTATCAATTTTCAACCTCCAGTGGTAATTATTTCCCTCTTGCCTTCATTGGGCAATAGTGATGTATATGACATTTCTTTTGGGGTCAGTGATAGGATTAGCCAGCCAGTCCAGTGACACAGAAGGGTTAAAATACGGATTATAATTTCTGAGAATGAGAAATAGGTTGGGAGAGTGTATGCATCTATAAGCATTTCAGAGAGGTATGTTATCAGCAATGCTGTAAAGTGATATCAAAACATGATGTCCATTTCTTCACAGAGACTAATTCAATTCAGGAAATCAAAGGTTGGGACTTCTGATAAAGGTACTGCCATTCCTCTAATTTCAGCATGTATCTGGCTCATTTAGGTGTAAGAAAAGGGCTGTGACTCCCAGAATCCTGATTATCTCATCTGTGCTCTCCAGACTTTTTTCTCCTGGTTCAATTTTGTGTTTCCCTTTCTGCCTCTCAAAGCTTCCAGAAGCAGCCTCAAAGTTTTGGGAAGTACCAGGAATGGGTGAGGTTATGATGGTCCTATTTCTTACTTGAGGCCAGAATAATGATTTCTGTTTATGATCCCATAAGTAATCTACTTACTTTACCATGTTTTATGACTTCATGGGAGAAAATGTGGAGTATACAGTAGGGAGAACTATAGAGCCTCTGGGTTAATTGGCAGTGTGGAATGCCTACTCCTTCTATCCCTGTGTACTGATCTACTGTGTACTGACTGTCAGATGTTATATTCTCTATAGTTTACCATGGAAATTGCAGACAAGGAAATGGTAATAACCTCCTTCCATGTGTCTTCTCAACTATAATGAAAGTATAGCAGAACCAGGAACAGCTTTCCATGGGGACAGAGCGAAGGATTAACTGAGGGTGCAGATCAGTCTCTTCTCATGTAAATATCTTCTCAAATGCTAGAGAAAGTAATCTTTCTAGATAGATGGACATTCTGGTCCATAGAATGTAACATGTAAACTGAGCAATGATGTGAGGCCAGCATCACGTAAAACTATATATAGACAAAGACATCATAAGAAACTATTTATTAAACCAATAGCTCTTATAAACACATGCAAAATCAACAAATGCCATTGATGAACCATATAATGGTAGTCCCTGATGATCACATGATTTGTGACATCATATCCATGGGCCTTTGAGTAGGTATTCTGTGTTGTTAATCCAGTACAAAACATTTCCCTAATGTGCAATTGTCAGAACATAAATTGCTGTTAGGCAAATTTAATCTAAAAATATGTCAAAAGACTGACATGTCTCAAATACCTGAATTTATCCAGTCATATAAATGTTTTTCAACATTCAAAAAACATGTCATTGATGATAGTAACAATTTAAAAAGGAAAACATACATAATGAAGACAGAATTTCTGATGAAGAGAAAGCATTCAGCATCCTAGAGACATTCATCATGAATACTCAAAGTAAATTAGACATAGAGAATCTTTGAATCAGAATACCATTATGTACCAAGAAGAGTGAAGCTAGAGTCATACTGAGTGATGAGAAAGCAGAAAATTTGATATATATTTTGAAGAAGTCAACAGGGTTCACAATTTCCATCCTTGCACTTGAAGTTTTAACTAATATAACATCAGAAGTAAAGTAAATGGGCATTTCATGCATTGATAAAAATGAGAAGGAAATACATTATGATTTGAAGATAATTTGATTATATATGTAGAAATTCTCAATTACTGTATGATAAGTAATCAAAGCAAGTTGATTCTGGGGTAATTAATCTGCATGGCAATTGATTTTGCAAATGTGATCAATGTACAGGGAACATTGAAACAGAAACTCAACACTTTCATGCATCACTCTCTAACCTCACACATGTGATGTTACACTGCATTTATGAAAGTGGTTATAAAGGGGTTAAATATAGTATTCAACAAATATCACAAATCACACCTTGTGTGTGAAAATCATACTTTCAAGAGGTTGTCGTGGCATATGGCTTTAATCCCAGCACCTGGAGGGAGAGACAGGTGTATCTCTAGGAATTCAAGGTCATAGTTCCAGGACAGCAAGGAATATACATAGAGAATCTGTCTCAAAAAGAAAGAAGTAAAAAAGGAAGGAAGGGAAAAAGAAAGAAAGAAAATAGAAAAAGATAGAAGGAAAATGATACTTTTAAAGTCATGCCAACACTGTCTTGCCAGACAGTTTCTTCATCCACTAGTGTAATGACATAGATGTTTTATGAGTGACAGGGGACATTGAAACAGAAACACAGCACGTTCATACATCACTTCCAAACCTCACACATGTGATGTTACAGTGAATTTAGTCAAGAGAAATACTATAAAGAAGGTGTGCTGAAGACATAAGTGTGAATGTTCATGCAAACTTTCATGGCATCATAATCACTGAGTGACTTTTCAATGTGATGTTTGACTTTAATCATCATTTTTGTTATTGAGACAAGGTCTCTGTAGTCCAACAGATAGAGATTACTGGCACAGATAATGTGGTATTTTTTGTAAGAAAAACTATCATATGAGAGGAAGTGAAAGGAAAAAAAAAACCACAGAGAGATGAGAACCCAACCCAGGCAGATGGGTCAGCACATTCCTTCATGTTATAGAATAAGAAGAGAGATAGGTCTGTCAGAAAAATCCCATAGCAGGTGAAGCAACAAAAATTCATTTGCTCAGGAAAGATTTCATTACAACACTCACATGTTCATCTGCACCCAAAACACATTTGTTCCGTGGACATTCACTCATAATCATTACCCAACATAAGAATTAAACTTTCATATAGAAAAACTTGGGGTCATCAGACTTATTTTTCTTATTCTGGAAAACTGAAAGATATATTTCTGTCTCTTCCGATTACCTCCCAGATGCATGTTTGGTCCACCTCTGACTGTGCCAAACCTCAAACAACAGATTTCTATGAAGACCAAGACAGCCACTCCATCCTAATGAGATTCTCCACAGTGTAATCCTTGCCTTTTGAGGCTGTAGTTTTGGCAAAAGAAATCACAGAGGTTAGGGAAGTTAAAAATTCCCCCACAATAATTTATTGTCTATTCAGGTCACCTGCCTTCTCTGGACAGGAGTTGAATCCTCTGTGTCCAGTGTTATAACTTTGAATTTTTCTATTCACATGTCTCAGGTTGGGTGATATCCTCTGATGAGTGCTAATTTCAGGTGATTCCAAGAACATAATAAGAGAAATATGTTTTATGAAATGCCGAAGACCTCTGAGTGTTTACCTGAGTTCCTCATTTTACATTCTCATTTCCTGTAAAAGCCCATCATACAATCTCACGAAGATCTGGAATGACTCCCTTGCTGTAGCAGATTCTCTTCTAGGTTCTTGTTAGAATCTTCTGCCCTGCTCCATTAAAAAATGATCTAATGATATATAAGTGAAAACAGTGGATTAATAGAACAAATTGACAAGACATTCCAGGTAGTGATCTTTAAGTCACTGCCATGGAACTGCACAGAATTTGATTCATGAATTCGGTGTTTCTGATGAGCTCAGCAGGGCCTGTTCAGAATCATAACATCAGTCTTGGATTCTTTTCCCAAGTGTCCATGTTCAGTGAGTACTCCCTTCCCACAATCATACATCCTTTCTATGATTGGAGCACTATCCTAGAGTGTTCTCAGTATCCAGAAACTGCCTATTCATGAAAAAGGGGAAACTACCTTAGAGTTCTCAGAGATGAGAAATGATTTTTGCTAAGGATGAGACCATGTGCTTTTTAAACAAAGAGGGAGAAAGAGATTATAAGGGGATGATCTGTATGATCTATATGTGATGGAAACCAGGGGGCAGGGAAGGATGTTCTGCTGCAGGACTGAGGATGAAACTAGGTGTTTGGATCTTGGGGAATAGAGGGAGAAGGGATGGTCTGCAGTTAGTCTACCTTGTTTTCTGACAGATATGGTCTGTGGGTTAACAGAGGGTGCCTGCTGGGGTTGGGGTCTGGGATACAATTCACAGGAGATGTGGGCAGGTATAAACAGAATGCTGCAGCTGTTGCTACATTATAAGGTTGATGATGAAAGTGCGGGATTGGATTTGGAGGAGAAGAGAGAGTGGTGAAGATGCTCAATTATTTTACCTGTTTCCCTGGCCTGCTCAGCTGCTGTTTTCAGTGAATGTTTGCTGGTGTTGGAGGCTAAGACATGGGATAAGTTGGGGTAAAGAAGGTTTTGGGAAAATGATGTTTGTGAGCCTCTGGGATAGAGGAAAGGGAGACTGCAACAGGTTTTTATGCCACACAACTGGAGATGATCCTGGGGGTATTGGATCTGGAGGATCAGAAGAAGAGTTATGGGTCCACTGTCAGCATACTTGTTTCCCTGGAAGAAGTGGCTCTTTGGGTTTTTTGTTTTTAATTTTAATCCACCATGAAGTGTGAGCTATCTTTGTTGTGGCCAGGATGTGGATTGGGTTACCTTGGCAACATTCTTCCCCCATGATCACCTAAAAACTCTGTATGCACAGTAGGAGTTGGGGTGTCTCTGACTCCTTTGCCTGCTCATATGACCTTCTTCCTCCTATGGTATTGCCTTATCCAGCCTTGATATGATATGAGATTTTGTACATAATGTTATTGCAACATGTTATACATGTTTGGTTAATGTCCCTAGGAGGCCTGCTCTTTTCTGGGGGAGAGAGGAGATGGGGACACTGGTATATGTGGAGAGAGAGGAGTCTCTGGTTGGAGTTGGATTGCATTGTATGAGACAAGAATAAATAAAAAGAAAAACATCTGTATGCTCACAGGGAATGTGTAGTTTATGAGTAACAAGGCCTATCATCAGAGGGCTAGTGTGTATGCACATATTTACAAGGAATATCAACAGTTAAAATTTGATGCTTGCAGCTGGGCATGGTGGTACATACCTTTAATTCCAGCACTCGGGAGGCAGAGGCAGGTGGATCTCTGTTGAGTTTGAGTCCACTTTGCTTTACAAAGTGAGTCCATGACATCCAGGGATATTATTACTGAGAGAAACCCTGTCTTGAAAAAAAGTCAAAGTTTGCCACAAGTCTATGCAGGTTGTGTGAATTGCTGAGGGGTACTACATTAAGAGCTGAGGTTTGCTGGGACCAGAGCCTAGCAGAACTGTCATCAAAGAGACTGGAAAGACTTGAACCATCAACTGATAGGAGTAAATGCAGAGTACCATACCCAAACATTAGGCAGAGCTCAGGGAGTCCTGCAGAGGAGGGGGACACCACAAGTACACAACACAGAGTCAATTGATCCAGACTCATGGGGGACTTGTGGAGATCAGGGAGCATGTAGGGGTCTGACCAAGTTTGCTGCATATAAGTTATAGATGAGTAACTTGGTGCTTTTGTAAGAATCTTAACAGTGAGAGCTGGGGCTGTTGCTGACTCTTTTGCTTTCGCGTGAGATCCTTTATGTCCTACTGGGATGCCTTGTCTAGTCTTGATGTGATGGTATGTGCCTGGTCTTATTGTAACTTGTTATGCAGAGGTTGGTTGATGTCCCTTGGAGTCCTTTTCATTTCTGAGGGATGCAGAGATGAGGCAGATCTAGGAGAGGGGGGGGGGATGAGAAGGAGAGAGGGGGTGAGAACTGCAGTCAGGAGATAATATATGAGAAAAAAATAAAAAATAAGGAAAATATTCACATAGAACATAGACAAGAAGAGTTGAAATTTTTTACTTTTTTGGCTAGGGTAGATGATAGTTTATTTACATTATCATATTTACCTTTACCCTTTTTTGTCTGCTTTTAAAATGGAAAATAGATATTTCCCATTCATTATATTGTGATTACAATTTCTTCTCCCCCAACTACTTACAGCTCTTCCCCACCAACCAACACCACATCCTGTCTTTCTCTCTCTATCATTACAAAACAGTAACCAAGAGAATAATTAAAAATATGATAAAATAAAAACAAAACACACAACCCAGAATAAGACGAAACAAAGAGATAAGAGCCAAAGAAGAAGCACAAGAAACTCATATAAAAGCAGAGAGACATTTGTTTACAAAGAAACCCCATAAAAACACAAAACAGGAAATAATATTATCTAAGAAAAAGGTCTGTAAGGCATAAAGAATTATCTAGATAAGCATTATGATAAAGGAATTCCAAAAATACAACCGAGGTCATTTTGTGCTGGCCATCTACTGCTGATTATGGGGCCTGCACTTAAGTCTGGTTTATGCACCTCGTGAGCTTTTGTTAGAATGACTTGTTTTTCTTTTGCAAGTGGTTAACAATTGGAGATAGCTCCTGGGTTAGGCACAGGGTCATGTGTCTACAACTTTTCTTAGCACTGGTACGGTACATCATCTGTCTTAGACTTGTGTACACCTTGCATATGCAGACACACTTTCTGTGAGTCAATGTTTTTTGTGTTACCCCCGTGTGTCTGGAAGGCACTGTTTCCTTGGTCTCTTTCACCTACTCTGACTTTTACAATCTTTTCATGTGCCCTTCCTCAGAGTTCCCTGAGGCCACAGGGGAGGGATTTGATTGAGACATTCCATTCCATTGAACACCATTCCAGCATGAACAGCGTGTTCCAAGGTCTCCCACTCTCTGAGCATTGTTCAGTTGTAGGTCTCTGTATTAGTTCCTATCTCCTACAAGAAGTTTCTCTGATGAAGGCTAAACAAGACATTGGTCTAGAAGTCATTTTATTGCTATGTTTCTTTAGCAAAACAACACTATAGATCCATGATCTATCTCATCTCAGGTTCTTGGTCACCTGTGAGTGTCACAGTTCATATTTTTCAGGGTTTGTAATCTTGTTTTCATGGGTTCCGGCCTTGAATCCTGGCTAGTGGATCATGACTTGGATGGTGTGAAGGTTCATTAGCTCTAAATTGGAAGCTGATGTCTAAAACTTTCCTCAACAGCTCCTCATGCTTCTTTCTGGGAATTATAAACTCCACAGTGAAGTAAGAACTAGGTTTGAGAGATGTGAAAAAAAGTATGGGTTAGGAAAAAACACTTGCAGTTTGATCCAATGAGAATTCATAGAAACCACGGTTGCAACAAAGAAAAAGAGGCGAGGCTGGATGCATGGGGACAGTCTTATCTAAGAACTGCATCTATTGGCTTGGAGTTTGCATTAGTTTTAACAACAAAACACTGGTATGACAGGACCATGACCACACTGATGTTTGATATAAGAAGGAAAAAAACTGAAGCCATTTTGAGTAAAACTCACATTTTGAATAGGGACCAAACTACCATTAAGTTTCCAAGACCTCCTTGGGTAGTAGACATCTTGCTTGCAGAAAGAGATATGTAATTGGGTAGTTGACATCCTGGTTGACAAGTTGAGACATGAATGCTAGGCAAGTCACCCTATCACAGTTGAATGAAAAAAAAAACAATGGGAACAGGTTAATTGTTAGAGATGTTCCTAAGGAGTTCCTCTATACCTATATCCTGATTGTATGAAAAATGTAGCTATAAATTGGCACAAATTTTTGTGGCTATCAAATTTAGCTCTGACTTGGAGGGTGTTGCAGTTCAGTTCCTGAGTTTGATCTGTGGCCCTGATTGATCAGTACTGGCTGAATTACAATAGATTTTGTCATCTGCATTCACCTGGTGTTTGAGTTGTGTTGGGTATAAGTGGGCCTCAGAATAGTGATTTGAGTTAAGGCATCTGGTGTCATTGATATCTATATGGAAGCTGAGATTTTCTCTCCAGAAAACATCATTCCAGGCATAAATCTACATCCTCATAGCTCTTCCCTACTAATCATCATCATGTGGCTATTACTGGCATGTGAAGCTGAGAAAATATGAAATTTCTAGTCAAAGACTTTCTAAAAGCAATGAAATTAGACCCATTCAAAAAATTCTTTCTAAAGAAAATTCTACCTCTTTCCAAGTCATTTTTCTTTTTTATTAAGTGCATGTGTTCTTTGATATTGGTATCCATGTATACAATGCATTCTGATTATTCTTATCCCATCTTCTTTTTTTCCCTCATATCCATAGCAACTCTCATCTCATCTCTGCAAATCCCATTTCCTCATCTGTGTCTTTTTGTTTTGTTATTTCTCACTGAGTTTAATGGAGGCTGTCTATATAATGATGGGTTTGGAACTATAGAAACTGGTGGGCTCAGTGGAGGGTACACAACTGAAGACAATAAGTCTCCTTCATCCAGAGTTTGTCAGTAGTCAGTAGGTCATGAGCAGAGACCCATGAGTCCTTACCTGACCCGTAATTAACTGTTGACAGGCCCAGTCATTTATAGGTCCAGTGCAGGCTGCATAGTCCCCATTTGCAATGGCTGCATTAGTCCCAGAAGATATCGTTTGGCTGCCCTTATTCCAATCTTCTGGCTCTTATTGCCTGACTGACTTTTCCCACTTCGGTGATTCACAAATGTAGCAATGCCCATCACAAGATTCCTCTCCTCCCTCTACACAAATGTTAAAGATCCATGCCATCACTTGTCAGGCCAGTTACCTTACCAACAGCCTCTGTCTTTTGCTTCTTCATAAGATTTGCCCCCAAGTGGGAAGACAATTCCAACTTTTTATTTGAATTCATAGACTTCATCAAATTCTAATGGAATTATCATATGGTCCACAGCACCAATAATGTGCACTTAAAAGATAATAATTCTTTTCAAGAATATTTTAGTTGAAATAGAATTATATCACTTTTCTCTCCCTTTCCTCCCTCTATCCCCTCCCAAATATCCTTCTTCTAAACTCTCTCATGCCCCTCAACTCTCAAGCTGATAATATTTTTTCTTGCTTATTATTGTTTATGTGTGTGTGTGTGTACAAAATATATAAATAAAATCTGCCAAGTCAGTCTGTTTTTGTTGTTTGTGTGTATATAGTTTTAGATCATCAATATCTCATCAGAAGTCCCTCTTTACCACAAATGGAGGCCATCACAGGAAACTACAACTGAACACAGGAACAGAGATAAATGGATTGTGGGGAGTCTAGCCCCAACAGATACACAGACATTACATCTGCTACGTCTTCTCATATTCCCAGGGAACATAACAGAAGAAAACTCTGAAAGATTCAAGGAGCCATAGTACCAGGAAGTCTTCAGTAAAATAGTTTCTCCTAGAAATAGCTGAAGAGATGGCTTACTGATTTTTTGCAGAAATAGCCAAGACCTGAACAATTCAGCATAAATGAGCATATTAACATGGAAGTGGAGAATTTTCATGGGGTCTCACACTTAGGCAGAGAAATACAGTAAAATAATGACTATTAGAAGAATTAGCCTCTCTCAGGAATAGGCCTCCTTTTGGGTGGTCCAAAATAGTGTTTAGTCATGTAATTTCTTAGACCTTATCAGTCTACAAGCTAATCATTGTCTTACAATTTCAGGAAAAGAAATTCACTCTAATCTCACTAAATTGTGTCATGGTTTTTGTTGTTGTTTTTAGTTTTAAAACAATGACAAAAACAGATAGTGTAGTTCTTATTCCTCATCAAAGAAGCTTCTCTTTACAAGGGGCCAGAATTCATTACAGAAATATTCAACTGGTCAAATTGCAGAGAAAAACTGATAGGGACTTCCCAGTCTCAACTAATACATCTGCAATACCATTCCTTCTCCTAAGACTCAGGGAAAATCGAGGAAGAGGAGGCAGAAAGACTGTAAGTGCCATAAGACTTGGAAATATGCAAGGTTATACCTCCTAGATATAACAGGGTTATTTACACCTATAATACCCCAACAATATGGCTGCTGAAACAAGTTCTAAGCATGGACACACCAGTAGATATGCTAATATCTAGGAAGAAAATGTCACAGAAAAAGAAAAACGCGCAGCTAAGGAATGCTGAGAGAGGGAGAGTCAGTCTTTCCCAGGGATGGCCTCTAGTTTATCATTCAGTACCAAATGGTAGTGAACCCTGAAATCACGGTCAAACAAAAAGCTCTAAATGGATGCAGCAGACTGAATTTACATTTTCATACTTTTATGCATATGACAATTAAAGAAAAAGAGACTGTTGATTTTGGGAGGAGGCAGAGGGACATAGGAGTGATTGGATGGAAAAATGTGGATGGGGAGATTTCTGATCATATTTTAATTTTTTAAAAATTTCTCTTCTGTGGGTAGCATTCAAATTTGATAAAATATTTTTATATAAACTAGAATTTGCACTTAAACAATATTATGAACATAAATATGTGTTCACATAGAATGGCAAAATAAAAAATGAAAATCAAAATCTTTTCCTGGTCTTAGATGAAACATAGTTAAATAGAAGTACATGTGCTTGAGATGTTCAATGTGATAATTTTATGCAAATCTACATTATGAATTCACCATCACAATCTAACTAACATGTTCATCATCAACACAGTTTTTCTTTCTTCTCCTCATTTATTTTTTGCAGTAAAAGCATTTAGCACACATTTTCTGTTGACAGATTACAAGGGTGTGATACAGTGCTGTTGATACAGAGCTGTGTCAAGAAAGAGAGGTGTGTTGGCTAAAAGGAACACAGTGCTTCCCTATAGAAGGATGGAATTGCAGAACTGAACACCATGATTTCTATGGTTCATAAGATTCTAAATGGAGATACTGTAGGGCCATTTGGGCTTTGGAGAGAGATGGGTTCAGTCAAGTCCCATGTGACAGTTTCACATACACCTGTTGACTACTATTCTAGAGTGCATAAAGCTGTGTGCCAGCAAAGCTGTGGCTTTTATGAAGTGTGAACAGGGACTGTTACCACATCCTGGGTTCCAATGTTCTAGTAACACTCTGCTCATTTACCAGTTTTTGTCAGCTGTTGATAGCCATTCTACAGAAAAACAAAACCCTCCATATAGCTATTCAGGAGAAGTCTTCCTTGTCAGATTCCCTGATCATTTGGAGACTCCTAGCATGGATATGTCTGAATATAGTCAATGCTATTCAATTTCTCCTATTAAAAATGTCTTAGAGTTGTCACTCTGACACTTGCATCTCACAGTGGTATCTTCAACAATTCCTACATTCTGTATCCTCAGCAAGATTGTTCTATTTGGTGCCCACATCATCTTGCTTAGTGCAGCACACAACAAACCCCTGGAAAATGTAGTTACAGCTATTATGACTGTGACAAGCCACTTCTAACCAGAGACCATATGTAGCAGACCAAGAGCAGATCCTGGAATATAAATATATATATATATATATATATATGCCACAGTGCTTGAAAAGAAATGTTTTAATCAGAGGCCTGGACTCAACTCATGACTCTGTTTTTCTAGTTACTAAAGCCATGAGTGGTCAATATCTTTACCAAGTGATTAGGTTCATGTTTCTTATGAAATCTCACCAATCTTCCTCTCCATTGTTTTTTTCCATATATTACTGTGATGATTAATCTTGAGTGCATATGCACAGCTGTGCTGCTGTTTTGAGAAAATATGGCTCCCTGCAGTCATCTACCATCTACAGCTGTTACAATATTTCTTCCCCTCTTCTGCAATGGACACTGACTCTCGAGGAAAGGGGGTGCGATATAAATGTTCCATTTAGGACTCAACATTCTGCAGTCTATGCTCTGCACCTTGACAGGCTGGGGTCTCTGCGTTAAGCATCATCTACAGTAAAAAGAAGTTTTTGTAATGAGGGCTGAGGGTTGCTCTAATCTATGAATATAATGGTAAGGAACTGGCAACCACTTGTCAAAGTAATAATAATAGATCCTCCTCCAGGACCTGTCTTGCTACATGGTTCTTGGTGGTGATATGTGTTTTTACCTAAAACTTTTCTATTTCCTCTCCAATCTCATAAATATTGTTATTTGACATAAACAACACATCTAGTTCAAAAGTGACAAAGTAATTAATATTAAACTATTTAAATTAATTGAACTATTTACATATAAGAATGTAAACATCACATTATAATGTTTCTGTCTGTCCTCTGATACACATTATTTTGTTTATTAAATTTTATCTTTCATAATTTTGTACATGTAGATTATGCTCTTACTACCATGCTCTTTTATTTCTCTCTCCTGTCCACCCATTATTCTTTTCCAACTAATCTCTTCCTTGCATTCATATATTTTTCTTTTGTTTTTGTCCTTTGGGTTTCCAGTGCCATCAGTGAAGCCATGGAATTAGAACTGACCACTAGATCCTGATGGATCCTCAACTGAAGACATTAAATCTGTCTCAGAGTCCATTAGTAAGTAGCCTTCTTATAGGGTCTCATGAGCCTCCTCACGCTTGTATACATGACTGACTACTGAGATATACTGTCTTGTACATATTTGATACAAAGAATTATTGCTTCGATGAATGTGTAATTTCAATGATTGTGACTTTCTAGAGGATGGGATTTTCTGATATCCTTTCTATCTTCTGGCTCTCAGATTCTTTTTTCCCCCTTTTCAACAGTGTTTTCTGACCCTGACAGGGAGCAGTATAAAAAACATATTTAAGGCTGACCTTTAATCTGTCACTTATTCTTGGCGTCGTGAGCAGCTGTGTGTCTATATAGCCACTGCTGTTGACTACAAATAGAAGCTTCTCTGATTAAACTTGATAGTAGCTTTTGTCTAAGGATTTAACTTATGAATTTATAAGCAGTCTGATGTGATGTTTATTTAGATAAGTATCAATAACAATTTTTATAGGACTTTTTATTTCCCAAAGCAAGTTTGTGTGTGTGTGTGTGTGTGTGTGTGTGTGTGTGTGTGTTTATGTGTGTATTAGTAGTAGTGTTCTTTAAAAAAACAGAATTTATAGCACCAGATATGAAATACCTTCTGTGGACCAGACACCAAATCTAATCAGAGAGGACTGTTGCCTACCCCCATAACAATGGTGCCACCATCACACATGTAGGCATATTGCCTTGCAGGATGGTGTTGTAGTTTATAATGTTCATTGCTGGGTAAGATCAATGATGCCCCCTTCCCCAACAGCCTACACTACCCAGCACTTTGAAAGTTATGCAGCAAGGAGGACATTTATTTCTAGTTCAAGTTCGCCTCGATTATTCTATATCTTGCAATCAATGTGTGCAATATAGTCAGCAATAGGGTTTTGTTTTCCAACTCTGATAGGAAACTAGAAAAAGAACAAAAGGCTGTACTGTTTGGTGTTCTCTATGGCTTCCCTCACTGAAGATTTCCTATGGCAGTAAACCACACATGCAACTGAGATACTAAACCTTGTGTAGTATCTTAATCCTTTGGTATCATACATAGTGGGTATCTACCTTCAAAATAATTTTGCTTATACTTTAACTGTGTTAGAAAACAGTTCCCATATGGCCTTTTCATATCTACATTCCCCTTTATATTTTCTCTATAGCTATATTCTATTATTCCCTCTTTCCTGAAGTGTACCTCTCTGTGACCAATTTCTACTTGTGTGACTTCCACATGCATGCCAAGTTAAACACACAAAATGAAGGAAGCAGAAATGGAATCCACAGATGATCAAGAACATGAGTTCTCTCTCTTTTAGAGATCTGTTTTATTTTCAAATTGTGTGTGTGTGTGTGTGTAATATATGAATGTAGGTGTCCAGGGAGGTCAGAGGAATCAGATATCCCTAGAGATGGTGTTACAGAAAACTGTGGGCAACCTGAGAATTTAACTCAGGTCCCCTGGAAAATATGTATACTTTCACCACAGAGACATCTCTCCAGCCCCAAGACACCTATATTTCTAACCTGGGTTACTCCATTCAGTATAGTTGCTCTTTTCGGATGACCATAAACAATCTGAGCAGAGAAGTCATACAACAGGGTACAAATAAAGATATAACACTTCTTATCAGAGATAACACATTATTGCACAACATGGATGGTAAGAATTGAATTGATGGATTGTTTATACACATTAAAGAGAGCCTCAGAAGCATTGAGATGTGTCATTGTTGCATTAAGTAAAGAAACATTTTTCCTTGGATTGATTTTTTTCCCATCTTGTAGTGATTTTACCAAGATAGATCCCAAGTTTGAATTCTCCATTTCTTCCCCTGTTCCTTCTGTTTATCTGTAGTTCATGGTTTCTGACTTGTCCATAGTTTTTCTGTTGTGTGTCTATCAATGCCTTTGTGGTGTCTGACTGACAGTTAAAGGGCTTGGCTCTCATTTATTGAACAGCACAGAAAGCATCACTTGGGGTAGGAATGAGAGATAGTCTGCATAGTTTTTGTTAGTTAGTTTGCGTGATTTGTTATTAGTTTTTGTTTTTTTATTTTTATTTTTTGTTAATTCATTTATTTATTTTACGCCCTAATTGGAGGTTCTCCTCCCTCCTCTCCTCTCAGTCTCTCTCTCTTCCCTCCTGTCCTCTCTCCTCTCCATTTTGCATCAGAGAAGGAGAGCCCTCCCATGGATATCAACCTGCCTTGTCATATCAAGTTGTAGTAGGACTAAGTGTATCTTCTACTATTGAGGGCATTCCAGTTAGGGGAAAGGGATCCAGAGGCAGGCAATGGAGTCAGAGATAGCCCCTGCTCCTGAAGTTAGGGGTCTCACAAGAAGAGCCCTTTAGTCCTTCACATGCATGCTAATCAAGTGATATCTATATGATGTGTTGAGCAGTTATGTTGGATATTTCTTTTATAAGATCACTTTTGAGCTGCTTGTTGTTTTCAGCAAATTATTATCATAAAATACACATACATTCATACCTTATTCTGTTTTAGGGGAATGGAAGATTACAAAATTTAAAATTAAAGTTATGTATTATTATATATTGTAAAAATTAGTTTTGTGGAAAATCTAAGTCAAGTAGTCAGTTGATACAGTTTTCTTAAAGGCAGGTTAAACAGGGTGAAAATACAGCAGGTTACTGGTCTTAAGTCACCTCAAGTTGTATTATTAGCTCTGGATGTGAGGTCCAGCAAAAGTTCTAGTCTTTTTGAATGTAAGAGATATTTTCATTAACTGTATAACAACAAACTGAGATCCTCCATAAAAGAATCCAGTACTCTTAACTACTGATCTATTTCTCCAGTCTCTCATTAATGTTGTTATTAATTAAATTTGTTCTTTTATCACTTAAGGCTTGTATATATAATGAACTCTAAGTACATTCCCTCTACCCTATTTTTGTGTCTCCTATCCTTCTCAAATCCAACTCTTCCCTATGAATCCATTTCTATGTTCTTGTCGTTCTGTTTTGTTTTGTGACTCTCAGAGTTTAAATAAAGCCATATTTGTGGCCAAGGGTTTAAAACCCTCCACAGGAGCATAGTGAGTTCACCAGTGGGTACACAACTGAAGACAAAACTCTGCATTTTCCATAATATGTAAATTGCCAATACTTCAGCAGACAAGGGTAGGGTCCCAAGAGCCCTCCCCAACTATGACTGGTTGTTGACAGTCTTATACAGAGACAGAGAAAGTGACTACAGATTTTCTACGTTCATATCTGTAATATCTGTGTCATTCCCAGATGATAGAATTTCATAACACTCCTCCCTATCTTCTGGTACTTGTATATTTTATACTCTCCTTCTACAATTTTCTTCGGGGTGCTATAAATAAATGTCTTGTTTATTACTGATCATCCAACCATCATTGATTCTCAGCATCTTGTCTAACCACGAGGGAAATGCCATTTCTGTAAGAAGTGAATATGAAATCTTGGGGCTGCCCTAGTCAAAGAACTGAAGAAATAAGAACCAGGTGTCTAGAGATTAAAATTTCCCTTCCTGTGGGGCTGCTGTAATGACAACTTCATGACAATGGCCCATCAGCCACATTCTGTGTGCTTGTCCATCTAGCTAGGGATTGTGACCCTTTGGAGGAGATCACATGACTTTTACCTTCACAACTTTATTTATATGAGTGAGATGGCAAAAAGGAGGAAACTTTGTGGTCTGGGAGATGATATAACCCTTAGCTTAGCACTGGTCCCTCACAAAATCCTGGATGATCCAGGAGACACATGAGTAATAGAAAACATGGCTGGACTTCAGAGATAAATCTCCCATAGTGGACTATCTTCCAGGGATGAGTCTGGATTTCAGGACCACAGTACTAATGAATGAGTACACTTCTAGTTGTCCTGATTTATTTTTTCTAACTGGTGGCCAGGAGCAATTCCTTTGCAATAGAGATAGTGAATAGCAGGTAACAGCTGATCCTAGAGATGCCAGGAAGTTGCTTATGTTGAGAGCTGGCAGGGACCATTCCCAAATCCATCCTCAGGACCAAGTGATTCCAAAGGGGCTCAGTGACAACTTTATGTGAGAGGACAATAGGGTCACAGAAATACTATCTCTATAAAGATGAAAGTCCAAATCTGTGGTAAGAGACCCCCACTAGAATCCAGGAGCAATGCCCAAATTTCCTATTCCATCTATTGTTTGGCACCATATAAGGAGATAGCTCTGTCACAACCAGATCTCTGCTAGCTGGTACATGCTCAGTAATTTCCTGGATCTGGTTGTGATAGGTGAGAGAACACCGATGGTTCCCAGTCCCAGGGTCCACCTTCAGAAAATGGGTCTTTTCTCAGGGGATATCCTCCTATCACAGCCAAACACTGATGAGTGGGTGCAAAGTGAGTACCTATTTAATACATTATCTCCTTTCCTCTTAAGTGTTTAATACAGAGAACCCAGCCTGTTAGATCTTTCCAGCCCTGCTGTTACCACAAGCAGGAATGTGACCCTTCAGTGTATCACACAGCAGGGACATGGCACATTCATTCTGACCATGGAAAGAAGACAGGAGCTCTTCTGGACTCTGAACTCATGTATGCATACACGAGGCATTTCAGGTGCCTATCCCCTGTGGGCCCCATGACTCCAAGCTGTAGATGGACATTCAAGTGCTATGGCTAATTCAGGAGCAACTCACAGGTATGGTTAGAACCCAGTAAGGTCCTAGAGCTCCTGGTGTCAGATGAGGAAGCCCTAACCTTTCCTTAAATAATGATGACCCTGATACAAGTTCTCAGTGCAAGTGAGGGGAGCGAGGTTCCTGAGTCTATTGACACAGAACATCAGAAACAGTGGAAATCAAGATGCAGAAGCTAAGGGATGTCTGTGAAAGGAAACCTTTGGATATCCAGGACAAAAATGTTCTTCCTCTCGTACCATGTATGTGTCAGATTATATGTTATCTCTAAGTGTGGCCTTCTCTGTGCCACTGTTCAAACAGACTGACCTGCTCACCTGACTCCTTTTGGATACCCTCATAAACCCAGTCAGGGATGAGCCAGTCTCTGTTATCATTTCAAAGAATCCACTGACCATAGGGTGTCAGGGAATGATGGTGATCCAATTATATACTCTCCATAAAGAGGGAAACCCAGAACCTTGGGACATACAGAATCCATTGGTGATCTGGAGCAAGACCAAGCTCTCCATCCCATCTGTGACACAGCACAACATCAGGCAGTATAACTTTTCCTGTTCCAGCCATAATGTCTGGTCAGTGCAGAGTGACAAGTGAGAAGATGATAAGTGAGAAGACTAGTGGGATTCCGGCCCAAGGCTCTTCCCTCAGAAATGGATCTGCTGTTAGTGATGTTCCCTTCTCACAGACAACCCAAGTGGACAAGTGGGCTACGTGACCCTACGTGACCCTACGTGACATACTCTCGCTTTCTGTCTTAGATTCTACAGCAAACATAGCCGTCAATCCAGAAAATATCTGTGATGAGACAGGAAGGTGATATGATTATCCAGCATTTCTCACAGCTGGGGCATAATGGTTTGCTCTGACCACGAAAGTAAAACAAAAGCTCTCCTGAACCTTAGATTTACAGGAGACATCCTGTGGGCAGTTCCAGTTCTCTGTAGTCTTTGTGACTCTCCAGTTGCATGGGGACAATTCAGATGTTATGACCAGTGATGAAGAAACCCACTGGTGTGGTCAGAATGCAGTGAACCTCTGGAAATACACATCTGTGGTGAATGAGCCCCATTATTGACTCTGTCATTTTCTGAATTCCTTAAACCCTTTTCCACAAGCCATTCTCTGAGTGGTGTCCAAGTGGGCATGTGGCTAAGGGGAGTTCAAATCCTGTGTTAGACTTCCAGAATGGGAGAGGCAATGACACCTGCAGGCTAGATGGGAAAAGACAATTATTTGGAAGGAACAATCTCTTTAACAGAGAGCCTGAACTCCCTCTAGGCTGTGCTAGAAGTCCTTCCTGTTAAACTGTCAAGGCTATATCCTGGCCACTGGAGAAGAATCTCACCCTCCAATGTTGATATGACATGAGTTATAACAGTTCACTCTGTCCAATCAAAGAATATGTGATGTCTTCCACAACCCTGACTAGCAGTTTCAGGTTAGATTCTCTAGTCTAGTACCAACTTTGCCATCAGCCCTGTGAGTGGCTCAAGCATTATCCAATACAGATACTGAGTTTCATATGCACTTTCCTACAAGTGACTGGTCCCCAGTGATGAATAGAAACACTGATCATATGGAAAAACTCAAAGGTTACAGCCAATGACTCAGCCTCTTCAAAGTCCTGTTGGCAGAGGTCACAGTGTGGATGACAGTCTCATCTACACACAGTGATGGGAGAGCAATGAAAGGGAAGAGAAGATAGAGAGTACACAGATCCTCAGAGACAGGCCCTTGTGAGGTCTCAGCACAGAACAAAGTTGGCATTCAGCATTGCTCCCTACCACTCCCTGACTCTGAGTATAACCAGGACTTATATATCTTACGGCATATTACCTTGCTGTTTCAGTCACAGAATCTGATAGACAATAGCTCTGTCCAAAGAATCAGCATCTTATCCTCATTTCATTTAAGAACAGAATCTTTTTGTTTGTTGGTCTCTTTTTTGTATTTAAGATTTTTACATTTTACATTCCAATCTCCATCCTCCTCCCTCTCCTCTTCCCATTCTCACCCTCCCACCCACTTCCCCCATGTCCTGCTCCCCCAACCCAGTGTTAATCCACTAAGAGCAGAATCTTAACTCAGCACATGAGGCTAGGACCTAGGACTTCAAATGGACTAAAAGGTGCTATAGTTTTCAAGGTTAATACACAAACCAGATTTCATATTCTAGTGCCATAGGAAGCAGATTTTCTCTCAGAATGTGCCTTTGTCCTGCCCTATCTGAACTCAAATGCTGTTCAGTATCCTCCCCACAGAGAATTTTTTATTTGAGATTGAGTGAATGATCCTTAGTGAAGATCATTCAGATCTTCTGTATGTATACCCTTCCCTGAGGTTGAGATTAATATGTTTTTTTATCAGAAATGTCCATTCCAGTTACTTAATTGGGATCCAGAAAATTCCTGGTGAATATTATTGGGAGTACAAAAGTCCTTGTGCATACAGATAGCACTAGAGAAACCAGGAATGTCATATATTCAAGGCTGTCTTTTCAAGGAAAAAGATGTATAACATGCTTTTCCACCCAGAAGGCTGGGGATGGAAGTGGTTAATAACCTGGTGATTTATGCTGTCTAAAAGACCAGGTCATATCAAGTTCACACAAGCAGGGTGAAAGAGGCCTAGGTGACTTTTGCATTATCTGTGTGGGCAGGGAATCCTCCAAGCTCCCACAATGAAGACTAGAGGTAACTAGTAGCCCAAATGACCTCTTTGCTATCTGTATGACTGAAGCAATACAAGATCCTTCTTCATGCCTGAAGATAATACATGAAACCTATCTTTAGAACCCATTTTCTTGGAAGAAGTGACTTACACTTTGAGTTGAGTTCCAATGTAATTATGCCTCCTTATGCACAGAATTTCCTACTCAGGTATTATACTGGGAATTAATTCCCATATAGTACTGTGCTTAAATATTCCCAGGATCTGACTCTAGAAGTTTGAACCAGCACTGAATAACTTATCTGTGGTGATCCAGTTTTCCTTCTTGTCTCATGCCAATTGTTCAGAGAGTGACCACATGTGGAGCCAGTAGATTAACATATAGTCAACAACAGGTCCTTTGTCACAATAGAGACTCTGAGAAATAAATCTAAGTATCCCAGTCATTTATGTAAGAAATTATAATACCTATATTAGGGAACTATTGTCAAAAACTAACCAGAGAGTAGATATATTTAGGTACAAGTTCCATCTTCTAATAGCCAATGAACAGAGAAGTAAATTACACAATGACCAAATGTATGGTAGATTTAAAATTGCACATTAGTGTATATATATGGTGTCCTTACATACACCTAGCCACACAGATATATACATGAAGTTGTATAACTAAATATATTTTAAATTGCACATTAAAGTGAAGGAAATGGATAAATTAAAGCCTAAAATAACAAATTTACAACAAATATACCAAAATAATGATTTAAATATGCATTACCATAACACTTTTTTAAAGAAAGGTAGACTTAAGGTATCAGCAATGTTAGCAAAAATGATAGTTTGGAGAAAAATGAAAACATTATTTACATAAAATTTGTATGTGAAGTATAATAAAAATTCATGCCTGAAGATGAGTGTTGTGTGTAGATCTATAGTCCTAGAACTGAGATGATGAGGTGGGGAGATCATGAGTCTGTGTACAATCTGGGCTCCATAATAAGTTCAGGCCAGCCTGTGCTACAAAGAGAGTTCAGATCAGCTTATGGAACTCAGAGAGACACTGAACCAAACAAAACTTTAAAACACAATGTAAGGAAACCATGGAAGGACATGGCAAGGTACTCTATGTGAGTGTGTGGAATTCTCACAGTGATTCTCATTCATTTGCACACTAAAGACTTCTTAATAATAATAAAGGCTATGTAACACCTGTAATTCTTGTCCAGAATAAGGCAAGCATTCACAAAAATAGTAGATGAAATTTTGCTAGACTTGTTTCGTGTTTCAACCAGTACCTCAGTATCTCATTACATGAGAGGATCAGGATAATTCAGGATCTCAAAAGGCATTAGAGATTATATCCTAGACTAAATATTAACAGGTAACACATTCTGTCATATAAGAGGAATGACATATGATCAACATGGGTTCATTCCATGAATCAAGGTTTGTTTAAGAATTTCAAACATTAACCTGATATTTTCCACCCACAAAAAGTAGAAGGGAAATAATATAGATGGAGAAAGAGAGTTTGAAGAAAAGTCAAGATGTCATCTGTGAGTGATTGTGGACTACGCCTTCCCTGTTTGCCCTGCAGGTGGGGTTGTGACCCATGTCTCCATGGGAGCTGATGAACCAGGTGAGATGGAACAAATCCAGACCCCAGAACCCTCAAAACTGAGGAGTGGCAGGCCTAGGAAAGAGCTCTCTCCCTGTTTCCGCCAGCCCTGGGGGCATGTAAACAACCTGAGCGTTGGCTACAGGCCAAAGATGACCTAAGCAAGTGCTGGTTACTTCTCCATATGCAAACAGAGGATTCAAATTGCACCAGTCATGAGCCCACTCTCCCCAAATCTTCTACTGCCTACAAACTATGTATTTGTCCATGATTCACTAAATAAAGATCGCCATCTATTTTTTTTTAAAAAGGACTAAGAGTTGTCTGTACTTCAGAGAACTGCAGACTCACCAATGCCTGTTCTGGCAGGCTTTCACTGCTAGCTGCTGCAGTTGCCACCCTCTCAGCAGCAGCTTCCAGAACCCATGCACTGCTGCTGTCTCTACCACCAATGCCACTGTTGTTCAAGCCAGAATGGACTTTTACAGTCTGTTCCCATTTTGGGGCTTTCAGCTATTTATAGCAAACAGCAAATACTAAAAGAGTGAAAAGCTTTACAGCAGTAGGATTATTTCCTCTGTCTGTCTCCATTGAGATGTAATGCTTAACTGCCTACCCAAAATTCAGGGAACCAGGAATTTGGGGTTTTGTGTCCCTACCAGGTTTCACTCACTTTTCCATGGCAGTGTAAGCCTCTCCATCCCCCACCCCCACTGGCCACTACCAGAGAATCCCAGGACAGAAGCAGAGCAGCTGTCTTCATAAGTATTAAAATTGAGACCAGAATTCATTCATCACAAGTGAATTTACCAAGAATCTGTGGAAAATAATTATTTTGTTGAATAAAATGATATCTGTGAAAGGGTATGCTCCTCGGAGGATATGAGGGTGACCATAGCTGAGACTCCTTGCAGCAGAGGACATGGAGACAGAAATGGCTTCCTCCTAGCCTGGTAGGACTTCCAGTGGAGGGAGAGGGACACCAACCCACTCATAAACCCTTCAACACATAATTTACCCTGCATACAAGATGCACAAAGATAATGATGGAACAATGATTGGTCAAGCAATGACTGTGGCAATTTGAGACTCACGCCATGGGAGAGAGCCAACTCCTGACACTGTTATTGATACTGTGCTATCCTTGCAGACAGGAACCTAGACTAACTGTAGTCAATGCTCAGGTTTTTTACATTTCCTGAGGGCCGGCAGAAAAAAAAAGAGAGAGAGCTCTTTCCTATGCCTGCCATCCTCAGTTTTGAGGGTTCCGGGGTCTGGATTTGTTCCATTTCACCTGGTTCATCAATTCCCATGGAGACATGGGTCACAACCCCACCTGTATGGCAAACAGGGAAAGCATAGTCCTCAGGATCTGAGAGGCCCCATGCTGCAGCAGCTCAAAACAGATGCTGAGATCCACAGTCAAACATTATATGGAGTTCTGGGAGTCTTGTAGAAATTTTCTATGTCACATGTACTCAAAATTGTCCTAGAAAGTTCATAAAAGTATAATGATGGCAATGCCAGTAATAGTAGTGATGGTCATAATTCAATTGAGGAACTATAACTACTAAGAATATTGTAAGAAAAAAGTCTTTAATTGCAAACAATTTAATGTTATAATTAGAAAATCTACAAGGAACTTTTACCAAGAAAATAATGACTGTAACAATGTCACTAGAAATATGATGAATGAACACTTAATTTAAGAAAAGCACTCAAAAGAAACTATCATCTGAGACATTTGTGAATGCCAGAAATACAGCATGAGAATGCTAAAGCCCTAATCTCCTAGAGAAAGGAATTGAGCCTAGACTCATTTCCAGGTGATGTTCACTGTGGCTGTAAGAAGGTAGGTTTTTAAAGTCACAGAAAACCCAAGAGGGTTCAGGAATTTGTTATGGTCTATGTAGCCTACCACAAATATCAGACAGTATGTACAATATTAGACATTTGTAATGATCTAATACCCAAACCATCTGAAATCTTTACCACCTAGAAATGGACAGAAAATCAATCATTGTACCAGTCACACATACAAAGTACTGCATGTGTACTGCCAAGGGAGTAGTCACACAAACACTAATAAAGTTCAACCTTCAATACCTAGGTACACGTATACTGCCCAAGACTGAGACTTGAGTCTGGACACAGAGACTTTCATTCCACCTTGAGCAGGAAGTACTATCCTCAGCTAGGTAGACTCTAGTGGATACATAGGAATGCAAGATTAACCTAGCAGAGTTAATACAGCTATGCCTTAAGTGACTATAATTCATGAAGAATTAACCATGAATGAGGTGATCATAAGGCAAGGATTGAGGGATATAAACATGGACTCAAGTTTCTGGTGAGTTACTTTCTCATTAGGAACATGTTGTTCCTGTTGTGGTTGAACATCTAGCATGTTGTCCATCAGGGAAGACAAATGAGATACCATTTGTTGATGCTCCAAGTCATCTGAGGGAAGTTCTCTGAAATTGGTCTGGTTGGACAAGTGAAGGGAATCCAGTGGGGAGTCTCTGAGAGGGAATAGGCAGCCTTAGATAACCCTCAGCTGGAAGATTTCTGTTCAGGAAGACAGTGGAACTATTTATTGTAAGTCCTGGCCATTGACAACATGAAAATAGTTCAGGCAGATATACAGGGATTCCAGAAAAATACTGCTTCTATAAGAAGAGACTATAGTCCACTGCTGGGCTATAATTCTAGCACACAGGAGGCTGAGGAAGGAAGATCAGGAGTTTGGCAAGACTTCATGAGGCTGAGAGAGAGAGAGAGAGAGAGAGAGAGAGAGAGAGAGAGAAAATTTAGATCCTGCGTGAGTTACAACACATAGGAAACCAAAGAAAGATGACTGGATAAGGAAGTTCCTCTTCCTTCGAGACTGCTAAAATAATAGCATTGTGATAAGAGGGAAGACCCAGTATACAAGGTCACATTCTGTGTGTCTTCCCATTTGGCTAGGTACTGTCTCCAACCATCTGCGAGGTTGCAGCCACAGAAGGGGATACCATGATTGGAACCTCCACAGCATTCCTCTGCTTTGGTGAGATGTGAGGAGGGGGAGAGGATATCCTACTGTGGGCTGGGGGCTCTACTCCAGAACCACACATTGTTCTATCAAGCCATCTTAAGAACTCAAAAGGAAATTGTGGAAAGGTGGGCCTACTCAGGTCTCAGGGACATATCTCTCACAGGTAACTCTCTTCCAGGACTGACTTTGGGCCTCAGGAACCTAGTGCATTCCAGTAAGTGGCCTTAGATGTCTCAGTTCCCTCCTCCTCGCTGAGAACAAGAGAGCATCTCTGGGCAGTGGAAATGGAGAATGGCAGACGTGGGATGAAACTGTGAAACTGAAAAGGATCCTCATGAAAAGTTCTTGGATCTGAAGCCTGATGTTCTAAATATGACACAGATTTTGATTTCCTTGCAGGGATCCTTCCAAAGCCTATCATCAGGGCTGAGCCAGGATCTTTGGTTGCCAAAGGAACTCAGGTGACCGTCTCATGTGAGGGAACCTCAGGTGCTCAAGATTATTATCTTTACAGACATGGAAACCCACATGGTTTCTGGAACAGAATGACCCTAATGATGCCTGGAAACAAAGCCAAGTTCCTCATCCCATTTGTTAAATGGTCCCATGCAGGGCAATATCTCTGTATATATCAGAAGCATCCTAATTGGTCAGAGAAGAGTGATACTCTGGAGTTGGTGGTTACAGGTAAGGGTTCCAGCCCAAGTCTCTACATCTGGGTCTGTCAGTTCTCAAGGATGTTTTCCTCCCACTGCCAGCTCTGAGGGAAATTGTGGGTTGTATGAGCCCATGTAACATGTTACATTCTTCTGTCTAGGATTCTTCAGAAAGCCCAATCTGTCAACCCTGACCAGCCCTGTGGTGACCTCAGGAGGGAACATGACACTCCAGTGTGTTTCATCGGAGAGATATGGCAGTTTTATTCTGACCAAGAATGATGAAAAATTTTTCAGGCCCCTGGATTCACAGTATATACAATCCACTGGGCAGTTCCAGGCTCTTTTCCATATGGGTCCTGTGACAACCAGTCACAGAGGAATGTTTAGATGTTATGGATACAAAAATAGTTCATATATGTGGTCTGAACCCAGTGACCCCCTGGAGATATACATCTCAGGTGAGGGAGCCCCAGTAGCAATATGATAATTTTTTGAGACCCATAAGCTCTGCTTCCTGGGGAGTTCCAAGCAGGAAGGAGTTGAAGGGAACTCTTAGTTCTTGTACTAGAGTTTTGGAATGTTAAAGAAGTGGTACCTTCTTTGACATGTTATGGTCAGAAAAGGAGATATATGGCTTGAACTAGCTACTTTCTTTCCATGGCTGTCCAGGAGCCCTCCTTACTGACCCAGCATGGTTCAATCCAGACTCCTGGTGGAATACCTACCCATCAGTATTTCTCTGATATCAGCTTCCATGGATTTGCACTGTTCAGGGAAGGGAAGGAGGAACTGACTTCTCCTGGCACCCTGGCCTTCAACTCTAGATGAGCACTTGGGCTTCCTTTCCCTTTGGGCACCATGAGTGGTTCCATTGGGGCAGGTACAGATGACATGGTACACATGGCCTCTCTTCTGAGTGACCATCTCTCAGAAACCTCCTGGATAACCTGCTCCCAAGTAAGGAGCCCAGCCAGTCTACTCAGAGACTCCAACTAGATAGACATTATGTGCTATGGAATTCCAGGATGTGAAATTGAAATTAAGTTGTGTGGTCTCAATAAGGGACAGATGGACAGATGTAGCTGGATCAGTGAGATTCAAATCCTTAGAGACTGGTCTATGTGACATCTTAGCTCAGATCAAGGTGAGCCACCCCTCATCTATCCTTCTTCTTCCTAGGACAGCATCTTGTCAAACCCTTTCTCTCAGCACACCCAGGTCCAAGCGTATACTCTGGAGAAAATGTGACCCTGCTGTGTCAATCATGGCATCAAATGGACACTTTCCTTCTATTTAAAGAGGAGACTACTCAGCCACTCCTGAATTTAAGATCATTGTTGCAAGATGGGCTGTACCAGGCAAATTTCTCCATGAGGAATGTGACCTTTGGCCATGGGGGCACCTATAAGTGCTACAGTTCTCAATTTTTATTCCCCTACTCATTATCAAACCCCAGCAACCTGGTGGAGCTTGTGGTTTCAGGTGAGTGATCCTTGGCCTCTTTGAGCTGAAAGGGTAACTCATGATCTTATGTAATCTTACACTTGGAAGAGCTTCTAGCTGGAATAGGAGTAAGGATAAATAAGAAGGGTCAGTCACATGGGGTTTCACTACCCAATGATGGAGAACCTCACAGTGGTCCTTCAATGATTCCCATCTTACCTCTTTGTTGAATTTCAGAAAGTCTTAGATGGGCATCAGAATAGTCTTGGCGGGTTCAAGGCAGGTGTAAGACAATGAGAGATGAAGTCTCCAGGGTCAGTTTTTCCCCTTCACACTCTACTTCTCTTTTCTGTCAGGATACCCTGAAGACCATAACTCCTCATCCCAAGAGTCAATCCCAGTATCTGGTAAGTGTCAGTGACCTCTCTCCTGGTAGTTTTCTCAATACCCTGGCTGCCTGCCAACCCTTAGTACATCTATGGTGAGTTCCTATGTCAACTCAGTTTGTGTCCATGGATCTGGAGGCCAAATTTCCAGAGCTTTAGAGGCTGGGCTGCATAAGGGAACATCCATATAGAGATGTTGTGGCTCAACCTGTACAGGAACAGGTGGGTGATGTGGAGAACAGAGTTCCAAGCTCCTCATCTGCCCATCCTTCACCAGCATGACCCAGAAACTAGGCTTTTAACCATGAGAATTCAGGTCCTGAGTGTACTGAGGGTAGTGATAAAATATAGGTTCTAGGAAGTCAGAGCAGATTTTTTTTTGAGATTATGACTTAGTCAAGATTTTAATCTTTCTAGGCTTCCATTTTTTCCAACCGTAAATGGGAGTCTACTCCACATTTTTAAGTTCCTTTCATCATTGACCTAAACCTGGATGTCTTCTGACATAGGAGACTTCTAGAACCTGATTCTGCAGTGGGCCTGTCCCCTCTGCCATAGTCATAGAATATATGCAAGGGTGGAGAACAGGACCATAGCAGGGCATTCAGGCTCCTTCCATCCAGCTCATGGGATACATCTCTGCTGTGAAGAGAAATGCCAGAAGTCAGATTCCATGGGTTCATACCCCAGATTTGTGACTTTTACCGAAGTGATCAGGCTTAATGGGAGGGGAGATGAACACTTATTGCATAATTGTGAGAATAGTAGATAACAAATGCAAATACCCAGTATGGTATTAGTGGCCAGCTAGCAACTGGGCAAGAAAAAACCCTTGCTTCAACTGTAGACAGAATGTTGCCCAAAAATGACAAAACTTGGAAGCAGATAAGTTGACTGCCCAGTTCTTCCAAGACATGGTAGGCCAGTCCTTCATAATTCTGCTTTACAATTAATATCTGTCAGAGATACTGGGCCAAAAGGCTGAAGATAGATGCTCCAATGTTATAGAGAGAAATTGGAGACTGTCCAGAAAGCCAGCTGTCTGTCATTTTTTAGTTTTGGAAATTGCTTTCTCTACACTTCCTGTTTATTCATAATATATATATATATATATATATATGTCTTTCTCAGGACTCTGATGTGGTTGAAGACTAGATAGTTATAGTCCATCAGTTAAGTTTTAAGGTGTTTAGGAATTATAAGGATGGTCTAGGTCTAAGATGATGTTTTTAAGCTAATAATGCAAGTTAGGATAGAAACTGAGTTAGGTATAGAACTTTGAATTCATCAAGATAGATAATAGTATTGTCAAATACATATGGATTAGACATTGGGAATATATGTTATACCTTATAATTTTCATAGTTGTTAACTAATTTTTCTTATTGGTTTGTATTATATTTATTTTTACAAGAAGAGCCTTTTATTGGACTAAAAGAAGGAGATGTTGGGGGCGGGGAGATACACCTTTAAATAAAAAAGATCCAGCATGGTATTGCACATAGCAGGTATTCTGGCAGATAGCATGGTTCCTCATTCATTATGTTACATTTGTTCCAGAACTGGAAAAATATCTGAAAATTCTCATCTGGATATCTGTGGTCTTCCTTCTGTTGCTTTTTCTCCTCACACTCCTCTTTCTCCAATGCAAGCATCAAGACAAACTCAGAGAAAAGGGTGAGTAGATATGAATATGGGTGACCAGGGTCTCCAGAGTTGGTGGGTTCTCCTATGTTTCACTCAATCAGAGTGTCAGGTCACCAAAATCAAGGAAAATATCTAGACTGGGACAGATGAAATTAGAAACATTTCTGGAAAAACTCAGAGAAGAAAATGTAATCCCAGAACCCATGCAGATTTCAGGCATTCTGTGCAATTCCATCTCCAGAAACTTATCCCATGAATGATAAAGGCTCCTTTATTTCTCTGCAGATGCCTGGGCTTAAGGGGGCTCCATCATCCTGGATAACACTCTTCCCTCTCTTTCAGCCCAAAGAGAGTCCACCAGCTTAAAACTTCTTGCAGAAGCTGTGGAGCCAGTGACTATGGCCAGTGGTCCTCAGAAAAGGTAACTCCAGTTCAGAGACACTGACTCTCACATGACTGAAAGTGCTCACTTCCAAAAAACACACCTTTGTTTCAACGATTCCATTTCATCTGGCGCCATCCGTGAAGAAAACCTGTGTGGGAGGAAGAAGACCTAGGGGAGAGAGATGTCCAAGGTCTCAGTTTCTCAAGGGTAGTGGAGAGGTTATGGGGTTTGCATTCTAAGGAGCTAAGCCCTCACTATGGACTCAGAACAACACCATCGTGCCTGATTTTCTCTCCCCATCTTATGATTCACAATTCACACATAGTCTGAGGTGGTGTGGAGCTAGACAGTTGGTTGTTGTCCCTGTCACCATCTGCAGTGAAAAGACTCACGGCCCAATTTAGTCCAGAGGTTCCTCTCTGTTCTCTCTCTCTCTCTCTCTCTCTCTCTCTCTCTCTCTCTCTCTTGGCTCAGCGACATCCACAGCTGACACCTTCCTTCTGCAAGCACCTGCCTCCTGTATGTTATGGTCTCACTCTTTTCTGGTTTTCTTGGGACTACACAGCTCCTCCCTCATGTCCCCTTTATGGTTTCTTGGCATCTGTCTGATTGTTAATATGCTCCTTGGAGTCTCAAAAGCTCATGTGAATAAATGAGTCCAGATCCCCCCAATACCTCCAGTCACTCACCCAGCTGTCACAAGAAATACCCTCTAGACCATGCTACCTGAGGGGGTTATAATTAAGGTAAAGGGGAAACTCTCCATCCATGATGAGGAAACATGCTAATAAATGCAGAGTGTATGCAATGAAAAGTGTTGGGGGGGACACAAACCAGAACAAAGGGGTAGAATATGAGGGGCAGAATGGGCCCAATGTGAATTATAAGAGGGGAATTCTGAAAGATGTCATTTGAAGGAAGCCTGGATGGAGAGACCCACAGAAATATCTAATAGACCAGCACCTGCAGGGGATGCAGCAGAGACAAATATTTGGAGCAGGAAGACAGGCTATATGTCTTGCAGTCAAGACTGCAAGGGTAAGAATGTTTAGATGAGAGGTCATGTGGTAGAGATTCCCAAGATCCAAGTCAAAAAAACAGAAAACAGCCTGTAAGCAGGTCAGTGTCCTGATTGTAGGTCCAACCTCAGCACAACTCATGTGCAACCACTTCTTCTTTTCTGCCTCCCCAATTCTAGCCTTTAAACCTCACTCTACAGTAAAGAAGCCAATATACATTATATGGAAGACAAAGAACCAAAGATGTATAAAAAGTTCTGATTTGGGTATTTGGCTCTCTGACTTTGAGGAACAATCCCACATAGATTGTGCTAGCACACAATAAAATCGCTTCATGCAAAACAACCTCAGTGTACCATTTCTCTGTTCAGAAAGCCTGCAACATTTTTTGAGGGGGTTATGTCCAGAGATGGGAAATATATATGCTTTATCATTGGAGTGTGGGACTCCCAGGAGTGCCAGGAGTGGTGATTCTCCTGGTGCCAGAAGGCTCAGTAATCAATAGGAAATTAACCTTCCTGGCATTCTCAGACAAGATCCACAGAAACACAACAGTACCCAATGAGTCTCAGGAACTAGTACAGGTAGTGCTGCAAATCAGATTGTTGAGAATCCGTGTTTATTTTAGTTTTGATCAGCCTACCCAAGAGAGTAGAAGGAAAATTTGATCTCTTTTCAGAGTCTCAAGTATTGAGTAGTCATATGAGTAGGAATGATGTGGAACTCCACAGACTCCAGAGTGCTGAGTGGAATGCTTAAGTCATTGAATATATATATTTACACAATGACAGCAAAGATTCAACTATAAACCAAGAGCTTACATCTCTCCCTTGTAAATTCTGTGTTGTTGTCATCTTTTGGGAAGAACAAATAGCCATACAACAAAGTAAATCTGCTGTTTAAATCCTATAGAAAACTTAAAAAACATTTATTTTTGAGATTATAGTATTATGCTGTCTCCTGGAAACTTCCAGATAGTCTGTGAAGTAGATTGGCCATAGTTTTGTTGGAATGACCCTCTGATGGATCATCCATTAAGGAAGTGTATTAGTTTTTTGTTGTTGTTGTGATAAAAGACCATGACCAAAGGTAACTAGGGAAGAAAAGGGTTTATTTCATCTTAGAACTTGTGGTACATCAGCCAGGGAAGTCAGGGTAGGAGTTCAAGGCAAGAACTTTGAGGTAGGAACTAAAATAGAGACTATGATTGAGTACTACTTACTAGCTTGTTCCTCCTGGCATGTTCAGTTTGATTTCTTATGCAACACGCAACCAACAACCCAGTGTTGGCATCTCCCAGAGTGAGTCAGGCCCTTCCTCATCTATAAAGAAAATACCCTATATAGTTCCCATGTATGCCAATCTGGTTGGGGAATTTTCCACAATTGAGATTCCATCTTCCAAAATGATTTTAGTGTGTGTCAAGCTGATAAAACACTACCCAGCACGGCAAGAAATTACTAAATTTCTTAAGGTTTTTTTGAGGCATCCAGGGTATGTTTGACCAATTTTATCCCACAATGGTTAAAAACTTCCCTGGACGGATATTGTGTGAGTGTAATGGCTAGGTCAAAGCTTCTTCAAAATGCAGACCAGAGTGTGAGGAGCCCTTATTGACATTAAGAAAAAAGAACTACAATGTTCCTAGAAAAAAATAAAGGACCAGATGAAAATGGCTTGATATTATGGATTAAATAAGGGATGCTAAAATTATACTTTGTAGCTCACAGCTGGTCACATATAGCAATAAGGTGACAAAAACTCTGAGTTACAAAAATGGAGGAACCTGAAAGAGTTATTGAGAGAGACCCAAAGCATCTATGTGAGAAGACTCAAAGAAAACACAAGCAAAAATCTACTCGTTAACAACTATAATCAGACTAATGGGGGTGGACAAAGGATCCACAAAGTCAAGGTCAAAATGTATGGAGTGCTAGTGCTATAAATGTAGGAAAAGAACCTTTCTCGATCTTAAATAAATGCAGAAATAATTGCCATAATGACTTGATGAGGATAAAAAAAACGCTGTTAGATTTGTTTTGCCATCTAAATCTGCAATCAAAAGGTTGACTTTGAGCTGCTTGGCTCTGCTTGTGCTTCAGTTCCTTTCTTTTATTGTTCCTAGGGTGTTCCCTAATTTTGATAGGGTGCCAAGCCTCTTGTTAAAATGTAAACCTTTTTCTAACCAGAGGGAGTTAAAAAGTACAGATGTGAAAGTCCAAGGGTGAAAAAGGTTTATTTGAGACTTAAACAATAACAAAAAAGTCTTATGAGGGATGTGGGACTGGAAAATTAAGAGTACTTGCTCTTACAAAGGACCCAGGTTAAATTTCAAGAATGCAAATGGTGGTTCATAACTATCCATCATTCCAGTTCCAGAAGACCTGAAGCCCTCTTCTGCACATACATAAATACAGGCAAAATACTCACATAGAAGATGAAATGAAGAAATCTAATTTTAAATAATTTTAAAAGCTTGGTAGTTAAGATTATTTTGGCATATCCTCCTCCATAGTATGGATTAGTAAATGGATGGACCTAGAAAAGATATTGAGTGAGATGACCCAGACCCTGAAAGACAAATATATTTTCTCTCATCAGAAGCTACTAGCCTTTGGGGGGGCCAAGATGGCGGCGACCTATACTGACGCATTTTGAACGCGGGGAAAAAAGAGCCATAAAAAACACAGAGTTATTGGGCACTGTGCAAAAACCGGAGGGGCTAGACCCCCCCCCCCCGGAACACTCACAGCTCCCAAGGGACTGTTAAAAGTCCCAGGGTAAGGCTCTTCCCCCATCTCTCACAGACACGGAAGCCACTAAACCCGGGATTTGAGAACTCCCATTTGGAGAGGCGCCTGGTAAGATCGACCCCAACTCACAGCAGGCAGAATCAGAGGCCACTTGGTGATAGATCACTAGCCTATTGGACTCCCCACACCTCAGGTAGAACTATACCCACTTAAAAAACTTTGCGAGATAGAAGACATCTTAGCAAGGAACAAACAGGGGGCTCAGCGGGTGGTCCGCAGCTGCTTGTGAAGCGGAGGGTGGGAGGTTCCGAGAGGGCGTGGGAAGCCGGGAACACAAAGGCGGGCGGGAGGGGCCGAATCCTGCGCACTTACGGCAGCGCAGCTGGGGTGGGAGCCCGGCTGGCAGGGCCAAATCCCCGCGAACCCACGGCAGGTGAACTGGGGAGAGAGCCAGGCGTGGGCGGGGCCAGGGATCAGCGCACCCACAGCTGAGCTGCTGGGGCGAGAGGACCACTCAGGTGGCCGGAGGATCCAGGGCTCGGTGCACCCACGGCCGAGCAGCCAGGGAGGGGGACCCGCGGCTGGGCAGATAGGGAGGGAATCAGGCACAGAGGCCAGGCCTGTGGTGAGAAGCCTAGTGAGAAACCAGAAATCGGGACCATAGCTGTATTCTGGAAAATCCAGACATATTAGGTGTGGAGCCAGACCCTGTCAGCCTCCGTGACGACAAACAAAGCCCACAGAATCTGTGCCTGGGCAAACAGGTCCATACCATCAGAACCATTACAGGCTGATAACTCAGAGTGCAACATAGAGAAGTCTGAATTGGGAGCAGTGAAACAATCCTGGTCCATTACTCACAACCTGGGAATAGGCTGCACCAGCTCACAGTGCCTCAGGCGATTAAAACCACAGTGACACTGAAATCTGTCTGTAAGCAACGACAGATAGCCAAGTAACTCGTCCCCTGCACCAAATCATCCACTGTGGTTCCAAGCACAGAAAACAGACAGCTAAATGCATCCAATGGCCAAAGGTCAAAAAAAAAAAAAATAGAAATCAAGGAAATATGACTCCAACAAAGCAGAATTATCCTAGCTCATCCAATTCGGATGACCTCACACCAACAGAAACACATGAAAACGTTGACAATTCTGCATTATAGAAAGTGATAGAGTCCCTGCAAGAAGAACTTAAATCTATGAAGGAATTCAAAGAAGCCATAATTCTACAAGTCAAAACAAGGAACAACACCATTAAAGAGCTCCAAGCCAAGGTGACCCAGCTTGAACAGGAAAAGGACAAAGCAATGAAAGATTTTCATACAAAAACAAGCAAGCTGGAGAAGGAAATGTACAAAACGAACAAAACCATACAAGACATGAAAATAGAAATAGAAACAATAAAGAAAACACAGTCAGAGTTAAAAGAGGAAGTGGAGAGCCAAGGGAAGAGAACAGGAACTACGGATGTGAGTATGAAAAATAGGTGCAAGAGATGGAAGACAGGATCTCAGGCATGGAAGATTCAGTGGAAGAAATCAGTACAACATCCAAAGAAAATGAGAAGGCTAAAAAATCTCTCACCCACAACATCCAGTAAATCAAGGACTCAATGAAAAGATGGAACCTAAGAATTATAGGTATAGAGGAATGAGAGGACTCCCGACTCCAAGGTCCAGGAAATATCTTCAACAAAATCATAGAGGAAAACTTCCCAAACCTGAAAAAAGAGATGCCAATAAAAATCCAAGAGGCTTACAGAACACCAAACAGATTAGATCAGAAAAGAAACTCCTCTCGCCACATAATAATTGAAACACCAAATGTACAGAACAAAGAAAGAATATTAAAAGCTGTAAGAGAAAAAGGTCAAGTCACATACAATGGCAGACCCATCAGAATTACACCTGACTTCTCCTCAGAAATGTTAAAAGCCAGAAGGGCCTGGTCAGATATACTACAAGTCCTGAGAGATCATAGGTGCCCAGCCAGACTACTTTACCCAGCAAAACTCTCTATCAACATAGATGGAGAAAACAAGATATTCCATGACAAAATCAAATTTAAACAATATCTACCCACAAACCCAGCCCTACAGAAAATCCTAGAAGGAAAATCCCAACCCAGAGAAGAAAACTCCACCCAAGAAAATAAAGGGAATAGAAAACCCCTCAGCAACTAAACCAAAAGAGGCACAGGACCACCACCTATACCAAACTAATGGGAAATAACAACCCCAGGTCACTAATATCCATCAACATCAATGGACTCAACTCCCCAATAAAAAGACATAGGTTTACAGAGTGGATCCGCAAGCAAGACCCTTCCTTATGCTGTGTACAAGAGACACATCTAACTACGAAAGATAGACACAGCCTCAGAGTAAAGGGCTGGGAAAAGGTTTTCCAAGCAAATGGACCCAGGAAGCAAGCTGGAGTAGCCATCCTAATATCAAACAAAACAGACTTCCAACTGAAGTTAATGAAGAAAGACAAAGAAGGGCACTATATACTCATTAAAGGGAATATTCATCAAGAGGAAATCTCAATACTGAACATCTATGCCCCAAATACAAAGGCACCTACTTTCGTAAAAGAAACACTTCCAAAACTTAAAGCGCACGTCGATCACAACACATTAGTAGTGGGAGACTTCAACACCCCACTCACAACAATGGACAGATCATCAAGACAGAAGACAAACAAAGAAATATTGAGTCTAACAGAGATCATGAAACAAATGGACCTAACAGATATCTACAGAACGTTTCACCCAAACACAAAGGAATACACCTTTTTCTCAGCACCCCACAGAACCTTCTCCAAAATCGACCACATAGTTGGTCACAAGGATAGTCTCAATAGATACAAGAAAATTGAAATAACACCTTGTATCTTATCAGACCACCACGGAATAAAGCTGGTCTTCAACAG
>CAJQZJ010032290.1:5592406-5628557 GCA_907164525.1 Lophiomys imhausi
GAAGGAAATCAAAGACTTCTTAAAATCCAACGACAATGAAGACACAACATACCCAAACCTATGGGATACATTGAAAGCTGTGCTATGAGGAAAGTTCATAGCACTAAGTGCTTTCAAAAAGAAAATTGTGACAGCTCATATTAGTGAACTAACAGCTAACCTGGGTGAATTGGAAAAAAAAGAAACAAACACTCCCAAGAAGAGCAGAAGGCAGGAAATCATCAAACTTAGGGCTGAAATCAACAACTTAGAATCAAAAAGAACTATACAAAGAATCAATGAAACCAAGAGTTGGTTCTTTGAGAAAATCAACAAAATAGACAGACCCCTAGCCAAATTAACTAAAAGGCAAAGGGAAAGAACTCAAATCAACAAAATCAGAAATGAAAAGGGAGAAATAACAACAGACATTGAGGAGATCCAGAAAATATTCGGGCATTACTTTAAAAATCTATATTCCACTAAATTTGAAAACCTAAGCGAAATGGACAATTTCCTCGATAAATTCCACCTACCAAAACTAAATCAAAATCAGATTAAGAGCTTAAACAGCCCAATAACACCCAAGGAAATAGAAACAGTCATTAATACTCTCCCAACCAAAAAAAGCCCAGGGCCAGATGGCTTTAGCACGGAATTCTACCGGACCTTCAAAGAGGAACTAACACCATTACTTTTCAAACTTTTCCACCACATAGAAACAGAAAGAACACTGCCAAACTCATTCTATGGGGCCACTGTCATTCTGATTCCTAAACCACACAAAGACCCAACAAAGAAAGAGAACTTCAGACCAATCTACCTCATGAACATAGATTCAAAAATACTTAATAAAATACTAGCAAACCGAATTCAAGAACACATCAAAAGTATCATACACCATGATCAAGTAGGCTTCATCCCTGGAATGCAGGGATGGTTCAATATACGAAAGTCTATCAATGTCATTCACCACATAAACAAGCTGAAAGAAAAAAAAACCACATGATAATCTCACTAGATGCAGAAAAAGCATTTGACAAAATCCAAAACCCTTCATGCTAAAAGTTCTGGAGAGAACGGGCATACAAGGACCATACCTAGAAATAATAAAGGCAATATACAGCAAGACAGTAGCCAACATCAAATTAAATGGAGAGAAGCTTGAAGCATTTCCTCTAAACTCAGGGACAAGACAAGGATGTCCACTTTCACCATATCTCTTCAATATAGTACTTGAAGTCCTTGCTAGAGCAATAAGACAACTAAAGGAGATCAAAGGGATAAAAATTGGAAATGAAGAAGTCAAATTATCCCTATTCGCAGATGATATGTTAGTATACATAAGTGACCCCAAAAACTCCACCAAAGAACTCCTACAGCTGATAAACAACTTCAGCAAGGTGGCTGGATACAAAATTAACTCAAAAAAATCAGAAGCCCTTCTTTATACAACAAACAAATATACCGAGAAAGAAATAAGGGAAACAACCCCCTTCACAATAGCCACAAACAACATAAAATACCTGGGGGTAACTCTAACCAAGCAAGTAAAGGACCTATATAACAAGAACTTCAAGCCCCTGAAGAAAGAAATGGAAGAGGCCTTTAGAAGATGGAAAGATCTCCCATGTTCATGGATAGGTAAGATCAACATAATAAAAATGGCTATCCTACCAAAAGCAATATATAGATTTAATGCAATTCCTATCAAAATACCAACACAATTCTTTATTGACCTGGAAAAAGCTATTCTCAACTTCATATGGAACAACAAAAAGCCCAGAATAGCTAAATCAATCCTGTACAATGAAAAAACATCTGGAGGTATCACCATCCCAGATTTCAAGCTGTACTACAGAGCAACAGTAATAAAAACAGCATGGTACTGGTATAGAAACAGACCAGTGGATCAATGGAATCGAACTGAAGACCCAAACATGGACCCACACACCTATGGCCAACTCATCTTTGACAAAGAAGCCAAAACCACACAATGGAAGAAGGACAGCATCTTCAACAAATGGTGCTGGTCCAAGTGGATGTCCACTTGCAAAAGAATGAAATTAGACCCATACCTATCACCTTGTACCAAACTTAAATCCAAGTGGATCAAAGACCTTAACATAAAGCCGGCCACAGTAAATATACTAGTAGAAAAAATAGGAGAAACCCTCAAACTCATTGGCACAGGTGACAACTTCCTGAACAGAACACCAACAGCTCAGGACCTGAGATCAACAATCAATAAATGGGACCTCATGAAACTGAAAAGCTTCTGTAAGGCAAAGGACACTGTCATTTGAACAAAACGGCAACCAACAGACTGGGAGAAAATCTTCACCAACCCCACATCTGATAGAGGGCTATTATCTAAAATCTACAAAGAACTCAAGAAACTAAATGCCAAGAAACCAAATAATCCAATCAAAAAATGGGAGATGGAGCTAAATAGAGAATTCACAAAGGAGGAATCCCTAAGGGCTGAGAGACACCTGAAGAAATGTTCAACATCCTTAATCATCAGAGAAATGCAACTCAAGACGACCCTGAGATTCCACCTAACACCTGTTAGAATGGCTAAGATAAAGAGCTCAAATGATAGCGCATGCTGGCGAGGGTGTGGAGAAAGGGGAACCCTACTCCATTGCTGGTGGGAGTGCAGGCTTGTGCAACCACTATGGAGGTCTGTCTGGCAATATCTTAGAAATCTAGGAATAACCTTGCCTCAGGACCCAGCCATACCACTTCTGGGTATACACCCAAAGGACCTCTCACGGAGACATAGAGAAGTCTCCTCATCTATGTTCATAGCAGCCTTATTTGTAATAGCTAGAAATTGGAAACAACCCAGATGTCCCTCAACTGAATAATGGATTAAAAAATTGTGGTACATCTATACAATGGAATATTACTCAGCTATAAGAAACAATGAAGTCATGCAATTTTCAACCAAATGGATGGATCTAGAGGAGCTCATCCTGAGTGAGCTAACCCAGTCTCAGAAGGATGCACATGGCATCTATTCACTTATAGTAGGATTTTAGATATATCGTACAGGATATCTGTACTACAACCAACACACCAAAAGGAACATGGACATAATTTTTTTTTTATCTTTTTCTTTTTCCTTCTTTTTTTCTTTTTTCTTTTTCCTTTTCCCTTCTCTTTTTCCTCTTTTTTTTTTGTTGATATTCTTTGTTTTTGTGGGTTTGTGTTTGTTGGTCTTTTTTTTAGTATTCCCCCAGTAGCAAGGAGACACCTTTCACTGGCAGCACTGCCTCGTAGGCCCCCGGTGAATGAAGAGGGTCTTGGCCCTCATATGACTCCTGATCTGTGGTGAGAGACTGTTAGGCAGGGACACTCCACCCCAGAGGAACAAGACGGAAGAGTCAGGGGGTAGAGCATGGGAGGGTGGGGCTGGGAAGCGGGAAAAGAGGACAATATGATAAGGATGTAACCTGAAGCAACAAACAAATAAATTTATTAACTAAAAAAAAAAGGGGCAGGTGGCAGGGCTGAAACACTGTGAATGGAATAGAGGATACAGCCGTTCAGCCTGGTTTTGTAGACCTCCAGGTGTCGAGAAGACGTGGAGCTAAGGTAAAATACAAGAGAATTGTGGTGTTGGCCCATGCCTTTGACTTCAGCGGAGATGGGGTGGGGGGGCACCGTAGAGTTGGTGGTCTTATGTATTCTGGAGTCATACGGAGCAGGGTGGTGAGGGTGCATACTCTTGGTCCCACCATTCAAGAAGAGTACACCCTTGGTCCCAGCTCCCAGCACACTGGAGACAGAAACGGGCAGATCCCAGAGCTCAGGGTCAGCCTGATGCAGGGCAAACTCTAAATAGAGAAAGACTTCGATCCAGGAGTGGTGGAACACATCTTTGATCCCTTCAGATGGGAAACACAGGTCTCTGATCCCAATAATTAGAGTTCAGAGACACACACATGGGATTTGGAGGGACCTAGATTTGGAGGCTACTTACAAAAGGCCTTCTCGATGCAGGCAGATTGTCCTTTGGGATCTCAAAATATATACACTGGAGCTGGTTTAGCTCCAAGGTGACAGAATGATTTCTTCTTTAACCCGGATTGAAAGATAATGCTTTGTATGTTGTCGGAAGGCCAAATTTGCTTCAGGAGAAGTACTACCTAGCCCCCCCCCCCAAAAAAAAAGAGGGCAATTGTCCCAGGGTTGGGATTGGGGCAGGGCTCTGTTCTTATCTTTCCAGGAGAACCAAAGCGTCCATTAGGGGAGCGTATGGACAGCGGAAACCTCAGCAGAGAGCAGAATCAGGCACCAAGGAGGACGAGTGACCCAGTTGTTTCTGCCTGGCAGACTTCCTCAATAGCTGTCTCCATCGGGGGCCTGCAACCACCACGGCAATCCAATGTCGCTGGGACCGTTCAGCTCTACACAATGCCCCGGCCGGAACCTCAGTGAAGCCTACAAGATCAGTTTCTGCCTACAAACCCCTTAGGTCATCTAAACAGCTGAGAACAGAAGGACTGAACATAAAAGGATTATACTAATATTTTTAACCATTTTTTCCATTTGAGTTCGGGCCCCAAACAGGTCTACTACGACCCAAATCAGCAGGAAGTCACTTTAAGAGAGTGACGTCCCATGCCCAGAGGGTGGGGAAGGTGTTCCTCCTCCCTTCTTTTTGGTTATTTGAAGGATAACTGAAAACTCCGATATTTAAGGGAAGAGATTACAAGCTGATAAATGGTCCTGTTTAATGGGTTTTGGAGGTTAGCCCCAGGGACTTCCTACTTTTCCTTTTCTGTATCCTTCTTCCTCTCCTATGTAGGAGTGCATAGGCTTGAGAAAAATGAGATATAGACATAGCACAGGAAGGTCCAAGAAGAAGGGGCAGATTATTGAATATGCCCTTATACCTTTGTATATTGATACAAAATTAGTAGTTTATTAGGCTAAAGTGGTATTGTCCATTGTTTATTGTGCAAAAATAAGATTGTATTGGATTACATTGGTATTGATCTTTGTATATTGATACAAAATTAAGATTACAGTTGGCCACAATGGTCTTGACCCTTGTATATGGACGTAATATTAAGATTGTATTGGGCTACGTAGGCATTGATCTTTGTATATTGATACATAATTAAGAGTATATTTAACCACAATTGAATAGATCTTTGTATATTGATACAAAATTAAAGGTAATGCTTCCTAATGGTATCATACCTAGAGATACTTAAAAAAAAAATGTGAAGCTCTGGCCTCTTGATACCAACTGTCTAAAACGGTCTAGGATAGTTAAGTAAAACAAACTCCTAGTCATGCAAACATGTCACTTTGTTAGCTACTGTGACAGTCTATCACAGATATTCTCTAAACTACCCAGTAATCAAGTTGTTAAGAGACAAGCAACATTTGCTTATCTAAATACAAGAGATGGATAGGGCATCTTCAAACACCCCAAGAGATCTGCAGAATATGGCATTCAAAGATGTTATCTTAAATTAAGATTTTCTTTTCTTTTTTTTTTGATATTGAGACATATCAGCGCCTGACAGCACCCCCTATTCTACTCCAAGTAGAAGATAAGCATCGAAGAACCTCCACTGTAAGATGGTTGAATTAGTGGCAAGCCTTTCTCTTGGCATGAAAAAACCCCTTGCACCAACTGCAGACAGACTGCTGTCCAAAAAGGACAAAACTTGGTAGCAGGGAAGTCGACAGCCTAACTCTGCCAAGACAGGGTAGGTAAGTCCTTCATAATCCCTGCTCTACAACAAATGTCTGTCAGAGAAACAGGACCCAAAGGCTGAAGACTGATGCTGGAATGTATGGAGAGAAAATGGGAACTGTCCAGGCAGTCATTGGTATGTCCTTTCTTAGTTTTGGAAGCTGCAGGCCCTGCACTTCCTATATAAGCAGATATATTTATCCCTCTCACGTCTCTGAGGTGGTTGAAGAATAGACAGCTAGAGTCTCATAGTTAAATTTTGAGTTGTTTAGGAATCAAGAGGGTGTTATAGATCTAAGAAGATACTCTTAAAAGTGTGTTGCAAGTTAATATGAATGTTGAGTCAGATATAGACCTTTAAACTCATGGAGATTGTTAGGTAGTAGAATGTTAAAGTCAGGGGCCAAATATGTATAAACTGGACATTGGGAAGGTATACTGGGCCATTTAACTCTCATAAATGTGGCATATTTATATCTGTTGTTTTGTATAATACTTACTGTTATAAGAGAAGGAACCATCTGTTGGACTGAAAGGGGAAACTTCTGGGGGGAAGAGGGTGGAAGGGCGGGATAGGAAGGGGGAATAGGGAGGGGTTTGTGACTGAGATGTAACTTGAAGAAAAAAAATAAAGTATTTATAAAAAAAAAAGAAGCTACTAGCAATTTGCTGTGAGATTGTGTCTCCTAGAAATTTCTGAAGTTATCCTCATAAAGTACCACCAACATGACTGCCTAAATATGATCTGAACAAGGAGAACAACAGTGGACAAACAATTGTATGAGAAAAAGACAGCATGGTTTCAATGCTACACAGTGAACTAACTACAGGCAACTAAGAAATGTGAAGAATGGGAGAAGTGGTTTATTCAGAGAGAGCTGGCAACCAACTGGTTACCCAATACCAAATGGTCAGCCCTAAAAACATACATACAAGCGACATTATATAGACCAGAAGGATGTATTTAGGAATATATGTATATACAAGTACATACAGTCACATAGTAACAATTCATAAAAAAGAAAACTGTGAATTTTTAGATGTTTTCTATTTTATGAAAATAGATTTTTTATACAAAGTATTCTGATTATTTTTTCACCTCCTATCTATCCTTTCATCCAAATCCACATCATTCCTTTCTTCTTTTAGAAAAGCAGAGGTAAGCCGGGCGGTGGTGGCGCACGCCTTTAATCCCAGCACTTGGGAGGCAGAGGCAGGCGGATCTTTGTGAGTTCGAGGCCAGCCTGGTCTACAAAGTGAGTCCAGGACAGCCAAGGATACACACAGAAACCCTGTCTCGAAAAACCAAAAAAAAAAAAAAAAAAAAAAGAAAAGCAGAGGTATCTTTAAAAAATAAAATAAAATAAACTGGAGTAGAAAAAGAAACAAGCAAGCAAACAAACAAAAAAAATAATAAAAGAGACATAGAAATTTGTAAACACACAGGGATAGACATGTTCACACACAGAGAAAACACAGAAATAGAAATCATAGACATGCTAAAGATTTTTAAGAAAAAATTATATCATGAAATTATGAGACAAAACACCTCTCAAAATGCCATTGAATTGGCTGTATGTTGGTCATTTACTGTTGAGTATGGGGTTGCTTTTGACACACTACAGCACCCCTTCATGATAAAAATCTTGGAGAGATCAGGGATAAAAAGTCCATACCTAAACATAATAATGACAATATACAGGAAGTCTATAGCCAACATCGAATTAAACATAAAGAAAATCAAAGAAATCTAACTAAAATCAAAGACAGGACAAGGCTGTTCAATCTCTTTATATCTGTTCAACATAGTACTTGAAGTTCTAGCTGGAGCAATAAGACAACAAAAGGAGATGAAGGGGATACAGATTGGAAAGAAAAAAGTCAAAGTATCTCTATCAACAGATTATATGATAGAATATGTAACTAACCCCCAAAATTCTACCAGAAAACTCCTACAGCTGATAAACACCTTCACCAAAGTGGCTGGATATAAAATTAACTAAAAAAAAAAAAAAGTAGCCCTCCTTTACATAAATGATATATGGGCCAGGAAGAAGTTAGGGAAATAACACCCTTGACAATAGCCACAAATAACATAAAATATCTTGGTGTAACTCTAACCAAGCATGTGAAAGACCTGCATAACAATAACTTCAAGTCTCTGAAGAAAGAAATTGATGAAGATATTAGAAGATGGAAAGATCTCCCATGTATACAGATTGGTAAGATTAACAGTAAAAATGGCCATCTTACCAAAAGCAATCTCCAGATTCAATGAAATTCCCATCAAAATACCAACACAATTCTTTACATACCTTGAAAGAGTAATTCTCAAATTCATATGGAAAAAAAACCCTCCAAATAGAAAAAAACAATCATGTAAGACAAAAGAACTTCTAGAGGCATCACTATTCCTGATTTCAAGTTGTACTACAAAAAAATTAGTAGTAAAAACCCCATGGTACTGGCCTAAAAACAGATAGATTGATCAATGGAATCAAATTGAAGATCCAGAAATAAGCCCACATATCTAAAGATATCAGAGTTTTGAGAAAGATGCCAAAACTACACAATGGAACATAGAAAGCACCTTCAACAAATTGTGCTTGTCTAACTGGATGTATGAATGTAAAAGAATGCAAATAGACCTATATTTATCACCCTGAACAAAAACTTAACTCCAAGTAAATCAAAGACCTCAACATTAAACCAGATACACTAACTCTAATAGAAGAGAAATTGGGGAATAGCCTTGAAAGCACAGATATAGAAGACTTCTTCCTGAATCAAACAACGTTACCTCAGGCACTAAAATTAGCAATCAATAAATGGGACCCTATGAAACTTAAAACCTTCTGTAAAATAAAGAACACTGTCAATTGGACAAACTGGCAGCCTACAGATTGGGAAAAGATCAACCCTACATCTGGCAAACGACTAATATTCAAAATATATAAAGAACTCAAGAAATTGAGCACCAGCAATCCAAACAACCAGATTGAAAAATGAGAAGAGCTAAACTGAGAATTCACTACAGAGGAATATCGAATGGCCAAGAAGCACTTAAAGAAATTCTCAACACTCGTAGTCATAAGGGAAACGCAAATCAAAATGACTCTGAGATTCCATCTTACATGTTAGAATGGCTCATTGAAACCTCAAATGACAGCACATGCTGGCAATAATGTGGAGCAAGGGGAACATTCCTCCATTGCTGATGGGAGGGAAAACTTGCAAAACTACTTTGGAAACCAATTTGGCACTTCCTCTGAGTACTGAGAATTGTTCCACCTCCAGACCCAGCTCTACTGCTCCTGGGCACATACCCCAAAGACACTCTATCATACTACAAGAATGTTTGCTCAACTATGTTCATAGCTGCTTTATTCATAATAGTCAGAACCTAGAAACAACCAAGAAGTCCCTCAACTGAAGAATGAGTAAAGAAAATGTGGAATATTTACACAATAGAATACTACTCAGCTATTGAAAACAAGGAAATAATGAAATTGGGAAAGTGGATATTAGTCATATAGTACAGGTTAAGTATACTACAATCCACAGACCCAAATGAAGCCACGTAACAAAAAGGGCACAAGGGAGGATGCTTGAATCTTACTCCGAAGAGGAAAAATAGACATTGGAACTAGATGAAGAAAGGGAACTGAGTGGGAGAGGGAGTGGGGAGGGGAATGAAGGCAAGGATCAGGTGGGAGGTGGTAGGGCTTGGAGAGAGAAGGGAATCTTATGGAGGTAGGATCTCTGGAACAAACTGGAGACCTGTGACAGGATAGGCTCCTGCACTAGCTGAGAATCCGAGCAGCAGGAGATATGGAGATTGAAGGGGCCACCTCCTAAAGTCAAGAAGGACTGCTAGTAGACGGAGGGGGACACCAACCCACCTACAAAACCTTTGACCCAAAATATACTCTTTCTATAAGATGTGCAGGGATAAAGATGGAGCAGAGATTAAGAGAATGTTCAACCAATGACTGGCCCTACTTGAGAGGCACCCCATGGGAGAGAGTTAACCCCTAACACTACTAATGATACTCTGCTATGCTTGCAGACAGGAGAAAAGCATAACTGTCTTCTGAGAGGTTACACCCAGCAACAGTTTGAAACAGATGCTGAGACTCACAGCCAAACATTGGACAGAGACCTGGGAGTCTTGTGAAAGAGCTGGGTGCAGGATAGAGGCACCCAAAAGGGACAGAAACTACACAAGAAGACCTACAGAGGCAACTAACCTAGGCCCCTGGGGGAACCACAGAGTCTGAAACATCAACCAAAGTGCGTACACGGAGTTCACACAGGCCCCCTATAGTTATAGAGCTGAGGGACAGCTTGGCCTTTATGTGGGCCCCCTAGCAAATTGGAGCAGGGGCTGTCCCTGACATGGGCTCTGTTGCCTACTGTTGAATAACTTTCCCCTAGCTGGATTCCATTGTCTGGTTTCAGTGGAAGAGGATGCATGTGACATGAAGTTCTGGGGTGGGTTGGTGTGGGGGCTTACTTCTCTGAAAAGAAGGGAAAGGGGGGTAGGGGCATAGGGTGAGAAGGTAGGACTGGGAAGAGAGGAGAGAGGGGACTGTGGTCAGCATGTAAAATGAATACAAAATTAAAGAAAAAAACAAATCAATCAGTCAATCAATAAAAAACTATGAATGAAATCTAGGTATGGTAGTACAGGCCAGATGTCCCAGTAGAGCTGTCCTCAAATTGCTGTCCTTCTTGTCTCAGAGTTCTGGCATATACTGACTCACAGCCATTTTATGAAAGTCATTTTATCTACGTGTACACCTGTCTCAATTTATGTCACATGTGCAACTGTGTCTATGTGCATATAATGACCAGAAGAGGGATTTACAGGTGGTTATGAACCACCAATGTGGGTGCTGGGATATAAACTCAGTTCTTCATTAAGAGTGAAAGACCCGGGGGAGGGAAGTACCTCACCTGACACTCAGGATATCACGGCCGCCCCAAAACTCACAAGAGACCATCTTGATGCAATCACAAGAGGTTTATTTCAGGGGGAAGAGGGGGAAAGGGGGGGGCTCAGTGCACTGAGGGACGCCACTCATATCCCACGCAGGGCTAGGAGTCGCGACCCCCACGCAGGGCTAGAGTAGAATATTTAATAGGGGAGCACCACAGATTAAGGGGCGGGGGGAAATTAGAGGTGGGAAGTACCAGCCCAGCCCATCGTTTACCATAACCCAAGGGGGAGGGGAAATACAGCTGGAATGTACCAGCCCATTAGTTAGTCAGCGGGAAACATCTTACATCTGTTTGTCTCAGGAATGAATCTAATCTTGTGGTCAGCCAGTTCCTGAAGCCCTGGGGGCCCGTGGCCCAATTGACCTTCATTCTTGGTTTCAACCTGTTTATGGTCAGCTAAGTTCCGGGAATCACCTGTGGCTGGCCTGGCTCTACTGCCGACTTAGGGGGTCTTTTAATAATTTTCATTTCCTTCAAGAGCAGTGCTCACTCTTAATGACTTAGCCATTTCTCTAGGCTTCTGATATTCATAAAAATAACACCATGGGGTCTGGAAAGATGGCTCATTGGGGACTGTTCTTTGAAGGTGCCTGAGTTTGGTTTCCACCTCCCATATCAGGCAGCTCACACCTGTAATTAAAGACCAGGGATATCTGCACCTAAAGCCTCAGAGGGTGCCTATACTTACATACACACACACACACACACACACACACACACACGTGTAACTGGAAATACTAAAAATAAATCTTCTAAAAAATAACCATATAATACTATGAACAATTTTATAGAAATGTATTAGATGATGAGATAGAATGGATATATGTTTCAATGTTACTGAAAGTTATTTTTATTGCATAATAAATGTAATATCTGAATTGCTTTTTATAAATTGTATACACTGTCACTAGTAGAGTTTTCCATTTAGAAATTCTAGAAGCTTTGCTGGTGGCTTCTTCCAGATGAGATTGGGCGCGTTCAGGGTGGTATGGCCATAGACTGGTGGCTTCTTCCAAACTTCTGTGCATTTATGAAACTTACACTTTTTGAAAATAGAGAAAGAAAAAGCACAGCCCAGTATAGTTTATCAGAGCAGGAAACAAAGTGATAACAAATTTTGATAAGGAAATGAGAAAATGAGGAAGAAAAAAGATCTCTCACATCAGCCTGGATGTTATCAATTAAAAAAATAACTTAATAGACATGAGGCTTCAAAGAGTTGAACTGGGTAAAACCTGATAGTCTCCTCCCTCCAGCCCATTTTTCTTTTCTTTATTGAAAATAAATTTTGTCATATAATAAATTCTGATGATACTCTCTCCTCCTTCTACTTTTCCTAGTTCTTTTATACACTCCCTCCCCTCTGGATACACTCCTTTTCTATCTCTAATTAGAAAAAAACAGGCTTCTAAAAGATAACAACTAAACATAGCAAAATAAAATATAATAAGATGACAACCAAATCATTAGGCATTGTAAAGAGGGAAATAGAAAAATCATCAAACTCTGATATTCTCCCTTCAAAATAAACTAAATGCTCGTACCTGTTTCAGAAATAGCACTTTCTCTTTTTCTTTCTTTCTTCTTTCTTTCTTTCTTTCTTTCTTTCTTTCTTTCTTTCTTTCTTTCTTTCTTTCTTTCTTTCTTTTTACCGAATAAGAATTCTGGTTATCAGGTAGATAAGAGGCTTATATTAACATTTGTAGAGGTTCAGTTTAACTCAAAATCAGACATATGTCTGTCATCAAAGTCCCTCCCAACCTACCTCATGAACTATCTAGATTCCCTCCCACTGACTATGCTAATTGCCAGGGACTCTGCCTGCTCATGATCCAATCCTCCCCTCCCCTTCATTCTTTCTGACTTACCTCACATTCCTTCAAAGAGAAGAAAAGGGCCATTTGCCACTTCTCTGCCTTTCTCTTTTCTCTCCATCAGAGAGACAACAGTGTAGGGAGCAAACATTAGGATACAGAGAACATCCTTCTTGAGCTCCAATCACAGCTTGACCCTTACTTGTCTGGACTTGGCAGTAAACCTACCATTGTATAGATCAGAGTTTTTATTTTAGAATGTTATGGAGCAGAATTTCCTTTCATAGGACTATTTTTCTTCTCACAAAGTCAACACAATAAAGACCATTTGTTGGAAAAATTTATTTTACTGCCATCTGCTGTTAAAAGAGTTACAACAAAAACACAAATAATTGTTCCTTTTCATTGTTATTTCTGCCTGCATGCATACCTGTGCACCACAATCATGCCTTGTGCCTATGGATTCAAGAAGAAGCCAATAGATTCCCTGAAACTTGAGTTAAAGGGAGTTGTGATCCATTGTGTGAGTGCTGAAAACTGAATCTGGGTTGTCTATAAGGACAGCAAGTCCACCTAACTGTTGAGCTCTCTTTGGAGCCCCCCCCAAGACACAAATATCTAATGTGAGTAGAAGCCTGTGGTATAGAGCAAGTTCACTTAACTTTAGGCCAATCTATGCCTAAAGTTGTATTTATAGAGAAGGAGGAGAGTCTAGTTCATATTCTTTCTAGATGTCCTCATATAACAAAACTAAGAAGAGGGTTTTGTTAATGTGCATACTCTTCATTCTCTGTGATAACTTTACTTCTTTTCCAAACATAGTTGGAGAATGCCACTAATATGACAAAACTCTCACCCTCAATAAATTAAAGAGAGAACAAAGGTGTGGAAGTTTGGAGGACAAGGAGTTAAATCCATATAGAAAAGGAATATGATCAAACCCAGTGGAGACTCTGGAGACAGCCCATGATGGGAATCACTATAAGATGCCAATAATTTATATCTATATGCAAAGAAATATACATATAAGCATAGAAGAACATAGGAAAAAGAGCAATACAGGCTAAGTAATGTGTGATGAGGTAGATTGAATACTGGTAGTGAGCATATACCATGAAAGAAGATATGAAGCTAATGCTTTTAGGTCCAGTTCTGTCATGGACTTTTTATTTTTGGTGGTGTATAAGTGATTACAAATAAAAATTGTTATTTATATAAATAACATTTAAATAAATAAATTTCATTATTTTATTTTAGTTAATAAATATTAAATAGACTTAAATAAAAACAAAACATTTCAATCCTGAAGGTATAAAATCCAATGTGAAGCTACAGAATTTCTGTTCCTAATAGTTACTATAACTGAGTAGAAATTCACTGAATTATATGATAATTGGGTCAGGTTAATCTGTGCATATTTTTTGTAATGTCTTTTAAAATAAAGTTTAAATAAAAAAATGAAAAGCACAAATCCTGTGGTGGTGTGAATGATAATGGATTATAAATTTGAATGTTTCATCCTCAGTTGGGGGAACTGTGGGAAGGATTAGGAAGTGTGTACTTGTTGGAAGTAGTATGTCACTGGAAGCAAGCTATGAGATTCAAAAGACATCCAGAACCCACAGTGTACTCTCTGCCCCTTGCCTGTTGAGATGTGATGACTCAGCTGTTCCTGCCACTATGTCTTTATTTTCCATTCATGAAACCTTAACCTTCTAAAATCATATGTCTGATTACCTTCTTCCTTTTATAATTTGCCTTGGTCATGGTGTTGACCACAGCAATAAAAATATATCCAATACAACCTTCCTGGCATGCTTCAAGTGTACAATGTAGTATGTTATCTGCAACATTTTGAGATTGGGTGGGAAAATGGACAGATGCCAGCCATGGGCCACACTGTGTAGGTACAGCAGATGATGACATTCCCAAGATCTCTGGCTACCATGATGATTTCAGTTCACAATTTTTTTAAATAAATGAAGAGTGGGAACTATGTGGAAAAGGGAATGGGGTGGGGAATGAGTGTAGGGGGTCAGATGGAGGGAAATTGGAGTGGGAGGTGGTAAGAATGGGTGAGAGAAGAGAAACGGAACAAACTGGAAACCTGTGATGAGGTGGAAACCTGTGATGAGGTGGAAACCTGTGATGAGGTGGAAACCTGTGATGAGGTGGAAACCTGTGATGAGGTGGAAACCTGTGACGAGGTGGAAACCTGTGATGAGGTGGAAACCTGTGATGAGGTTGGCTTCTGCAAGGACATATGGATGACTCTAGCTCAGAGTCATAGCAGCAGGGGATATGGAGACTGAAGTGGCCATCTCCTAAAGCCAGGTGGGAAATGCCAGTGGAGAGAGGGGGACACACCAACCTACAAGACATACAGGGATAAAGATGGATCAGAGATTGAGGGAATGGCCAATCAGTGACTGGATCAACTTGAGACCCAACCTATGGGAGAGATCCAACCCCTGATTCTATTAATGATGCTTTGCTATCCTTGCAGACAGGACCAAAGCATAACTGTCCTCTGAGAGGGTATACTCAGCAACAGATCAAAACAGATTGTGAGACCCACAGCCAAATAGTGGACAGAGACCTGGAAATCTTGTGGAAAAGTTGGGGGAAGGACAGAGGCACTGGAAGGGAGCAAGAACTACACAACAAGACCAATAGAGAAAAATAATCCAGGCCCATGAGAGCTCACAGAGATTGAAGCATCAACCAAAGAGCACGCATGGACTAAACCCAGACCCCATACACTCATGGAGCTGAGGGGCAGTTTGGTCTGTATGTGGGCCTCTATCAATTGGAGCACAGGCTATCCCTGACACCTACTTTCGGATACCCTTCTACAGTTCAATACCTTTTCCCTAGCTGTGCTGCATTGACTGACTTCAGTGGAAGAGATTGCAGTTAGTTCTGTTGCAACATGAAGTATTGGGGTGGGTTGGTGTGGGGTTCCTTTCTCTGAGAAGAAGGGCAAGGGGGAATGGGAGCAGAGGGTGGGAGTATAACATTTGGAGGAGATGAGGGAGGGGACTGTGAATGGGGTGTTAAATGAATAAATAAGTAATTTTTTTAAAGTTCATAAAATTTTTGATGGAAGTGTTGATGAGTTTTGGGGTTCACTGGTATCTAGTTTAGACTTTGTTTGGGGCTATGTCGGATTCTCTGTCTCACCTCACAGTTTTTCATGACACCTGTGATTACTACATTGTGGTGGGTAGAGGTGTGCCATAAGCAAGTATCAATCTTGAAAGAATGTGCACTGATTTCACAGTGACCACATTCTTCTCACTTACTATCAAATTTTGGCTTCTGTTTACTGTTCTATAGTAAAAGATATATGATCCTCCTCCTTGGTTACAGAAAACCTGCCTATAAACTGGCTGAGATCTTAGTACATAGCAGAAATATGAATCAATGTTTTTAATTATGTCTTCAGTTTGAACTAATCAAACGAGACAAAAGATTTGGCATCTTTGTTCCTGAGCCCAGAAATAGATGTTGCAATAATGTACAAGTCCTCTAACTATAATACTGTGGTTCTGTATCTAATATCCACAACATCTTCCCATGTTTATCATACAGAGACATCCTAGAGATTGTGATCACTGGTAGAAGTCCTGCTAAGATCCTGTACATCTTGTATCCTGGCATCCATACCTGAAGCTCACATCCGATGGAACAAAAATTTACTTTGGTGAGGAAATAGAACATAGTGCTTTGAAAGTAAAAATTTGGAGCTAGAGTCCTGGGACTATTCATGTCTCTATTATTCTATTCCCTAAATCATGAACAGTCAACTTACTCAACTATCTACAAGACTAATGGTACCTCTAAAACCATACTTTTTAATTATTAAGCACTTATTTATTAGTAACTATATTCACTTATAATAAATACACTTAACTACTATTCCTACAAATGTCTACAACCCCTATAAATGTCTACAACCTCTAAGATCTTACCACTAAACCTATTGATAACTATTAAAACTATTTTCATAAACTTTTAGAAGGATACAGTTTATGGGGCAGGTCCTCAGTCACCAGGAAACCAGTCTCTGGGGTAGACCCTTTAATGCACTTAGCAGTCTTTATTCTGGAATATTTCAGACGCAGGTTCATCAGGGTTAATTGGCTATCGAAGTCTCACCTTAAATAAGGCTTGAGGCTTTCTTCTCTCTGGGAGACCTCAGCCGTCTGTAGGCCAACTTATTTCCTTCATATCAGCAACTCTGCCACTCTGCCTCAGTCCTTAAAGCTGGCCACAGTTTTGTTTAGGCCACTGTTTGGGTCAGGTCAAACCCCTCTAGGCAAAAGTTGAGCCACAGGGTTTAGTCCTTGGCCTTTTACTGTCTTGCTGAGGCTTTATCTGCTCAACAGCTTCTTTCTGCCTCAGGGAGATCTGGCCATCAATTCACCAGCACTTTCTTTAGCAGGGGATACAAACTACTCATTGTTCTTTTTAGCGTGAGGACTCGCTAGCACCAGAGCTCACTAGCATAGGTTCTCTAGCATAGAGCCCCTAGCATGACCCCTCCCAGGCTCATCCACTTGTCCTTAAATAGGATTGCTCCTTGTTCCATCCGCTTCACCTTAATTTGGGCTCTGCCCACTTAGCAGCTGAAAACAATGCCAGGCCATAAAGTCTTTCCTTGTTTCACCTGGCTTCAACCTTGTTTTTCAGCCCATAGAGACTCCCATCATTTCACGTGACTTCATCCATAAGATGATAAGCTAATTGCTCACAGCCAAGTTGATCTTCATGCCCCGGATTAAGAGACTGTATCAGAAACCTAGGTATTTACTAAATCTAATTTATACTAATCTATCTTCCTATATACCTCACTCACAGTCAAAGCTGGGCTTATCCTGATGAAACTCCTGTCATGCCCAGAGTGAATCCAGTTGTAGACACTGAATTTATTTCTTGCCAGATCACCTCCTCTGTTCTTATCCTCTTCATCTTTTCCACTTAGCACCCATGTTAAGAATCACAACCTTGCCCTTCCAACTCTCAGACACGCTAGGAAGCCTCTGGACCCGGGAATCAGGATAACCCATCCCCCAAAAAGGAGAAATAACCAGTAAGTTCCAACCTAATACCCAGCCGGCAGATTCAGAAACCACGCAGAGATAATCCCCACCCTGCTGGGCACTCCCAGGTCTCACACAGACAACCCAATTATCTGGAAACGGTTGCGACCCTTGGAAGTGAAGTAGCTCCACTGCAAAGCTCCACTTCAGATCCCAGTCTGTGACTTCACAGGCCAGCTTCCAAGCCTCGGGAGCAGCAAGGGTATTGGAGCTGAACTGCAGATTTACCCCCTACAGGAACCAAACCCTGGCAAACTGTGAGATATTTGAAACTGTCCTATATCAAACTTTTGTACTAGTAAGGGCCCTTCCAGCAGGGAATCAGAGCTTACTTGTACACAGCTCTGCCACCTGAATTAATTAGGTCCCCACCTGGGAGGCAGGACTGAATGACTCTCCTTATAGGGGTGGAGTAAGGCAAATCATACACCACAGTGCCCCCTTTGGACCCAAGTCCAGAAGACAGAAAAAAAAAATTCCTCATGGCCAGAGGCCAGAGACAGAAAAAAAAAAAAAACAGAGCGAAATGTCTCCAACAAAAGAAAGCAACGCTATTCCGTCCAGCCCAAACCACCTCACCACAACTGAAACACATGAAAACGATGACAATTCTACATTATGGAAAGTGATAAAGTCCCTTCAAGAAGAACTTAAAACTATGAAGGAATTCAAAGAAGCCACAATTCTACAAGTCAAAACAACGAATAACATCATTAAAGAGCTCCAAGCCAAGGTGACCCAGCTTGAACAGGAAAAGGATAAAGCAATGAAAGATCTCCAGACAAAAACAAGCAAACTGGAGAAGGAAATGTACAAAATGAACACTACCATTCAAGACATGAAAATAGAAATGGAAACAATAAAGAAAACACAGTCAGAGTTAAAAGAGGAAATGGAGAATCAAGAGAAGAGAACAGGAGCTATGAATGTGAGTATGAAAAATAGGATGCAAGAGATGGAAGACAGGATCTCAGGCATGGAAGAATCAATGGAAGAAATCAGAACAACATCCAAAGAAAATGAGAAGGCTAAAAAAACTCTCACCCACAATATCCAAGAAATCAAGGACTCAATGAAAAGACAGAACCTAAGAATTATAGGCATAGAGGAAAGAGAAGACTCCCGACTCCATGGTCCAGGAAATATCTTCAACAAAATCATAGAAGAAAACTTCCCAAACCTAAAGAAAAAGATGCCAGTAAAAATCCAAGAGGCTTACAGAACACCAAACAGATTAGATCAGAAAAGAAACTCCTCTCGCCACATAATAATAGAAACTCCAAATGTAGAGAACAAAGAAAGGATATTAAAAGCTGTAAGAGAAAAAGGCCAAGTTACATACAATGGCAGACCCATCAGAATCACACCTGACTTCTCCTCAGAAACTTTAAAAGCTAGAAGGGCCTGGACGGATGTCCTACAAGTCCTGAGAGAGCATAGGTGCCCAGCCAGACTACTATATCCAGCAAAACTCTCTGTCAACATAGAAGGAGAAAACAAGATATTCCATGACAAAATCAAATTCAAACAATATCTCCTCACAAACCCAGCCCTACAGAAGATCCTAGAAGGAAAATTCCAACACAGAGAAGATAACTACACCCAAGAAAAAAGAGGAAATAGAAACCTCCACAGCAACTAAACAAAAGAGAAACACAAGACAGGCAGCTATACCAAAATAATGCGAAATAACAACCCCTGGTCACTAATATCCATCAACATCAATGGACTCAACTTGCCAATAAAAAGACACAGACTTACAGACTGGATCCGTAAATAAGACCCATCTTTTTGCTGTATACAAGAAACACATCTCACTACTGAAGATAAACACTACCTCAGAGTAAAGGGCTGGGAAAAGGTCTTCCAAGCAAATGGACCCAGGAAACAAGCTGGAGTAGCCACCCTAATATCAAACAAAATAGACTTCCAATTGAAGTTAATAAAAAAAGACAGAGAAGGGCATTACATACTCATTAAAGGAAATATACACCAAGAAGTCATCTCAATATTGAACATCTATGCCCCAAATACAAAGGCACCTACATTTATAAAAGAAATGCTTCTAAAACTTAAATCACACATTGATCCAAACACTTTAATAGTGGGAGACTTCAACACCCCACTCACAACTATGGTCAGATCATCAAGACAGAAACCAAACAGAGAAATAATGAGTCTAACAGAGATCATGAACCAAATGGACCTAACAGATATCTACAGAACGTTTCACCCAAACACAAAAGAATACACCACCTTCTTCTCAGCACCTCACAGAACCTTCTCCAAAATTGACCATATAGTTGGACACAAAGATAGCCTCACCAGATACAAGACAATTGAAATAACCCCTTGTATCTTATCAGACCACCATGGAATAAAGCTGGACTTCAATAGCAAAAGAATCAACAGAAAGTCTACACTCACATGGAAATTGAACAACTCTTTACCAGAGGACCACTGGGTCAGGGAAGAAATAAAGAAGGAAATCAAAGACTTCTTAAAATCCAACGAAAATGAAGACACAACATACCCAAACCTATGGGACACAATGAAAGCTGTGCTACGAGGAAAGTTCAGAGCATTAAGTGCCTTCAAAAAGAAAATTGTCACAGCTCATATTAGCGAATTAACAGCTAAACTGGGTGAATTGGAAAAAAAAAAAGAAGCAAACACTCCCAAGAGGAGCAGAAGGCAGGAGATCATCAAACTTAGGGCTGAAATCAACAACTTAGAAACAAAAAGAACTATACAAAGAATCAATGAAACCAAGAGTTGGTTCTTCAAGAAAATCAACAAAATAGACAGACCCTTAGCCAAATTAAATAAAAGACAGAGGGAGAAAACACAAATCAACAAAATCAGAAATGAAAAGGGAGAAATAACAACAGACATTGAGGAAATCCAGAGAATATTTGGATCCTACTTTAAAAATCTATACTCCACCAAATTTGAAAACTTAAGTGAAATGGACAATTTTCTTGAAAGATTCCACCTACTGAAGCTAAATCAAGATCAGATAAACAGATTAAACAGCCCTATAATCCCTAAGGAAATAGAAACAGTCATTAAAAATCTCCCAACCAAAAAAAGCCCAGGGCCAGATGGCTTTAGCACGGAATTCTACCGGACCTTCAAAGAGGAGCTAACACCAATACTTTTCAAACTCTTTCACAAAATAGAATCTGAAAGAACATTGCCAAACTCATTCTATGAGGCCACAATCACCCTGATTCCTAAACCACACAAAGACCCAACAAAGAAAGAGAACTTCAGACCAATCTCCCTCATGAACATAGATGCAAAAATACTTAATAAAATACTAGCAAACCGAATTCAAGAACACATCAAAAGTATCATACACCATGATCAAGTAGGCTTCATCCCAGGGATGCAGGGATGGTGCAACATACGAAAATCTATCAACGTCATTCAACATATAAACAAGATGAAAGAAAAAAACCGCATGATAATCTCGCTAGATGCAGAAAAAGCATATGACAACATTCAACACCCCTTCATGATAAAAGTTCTGGAGGGAACGGGCATACAAGGGCCGTACCTAGAAATAATAAAGGCAATATACAACAGGCAAGTGGCCAACATCAAAATAAATGGAGAGAAACTTGAAGCATTTCCTCTAAACTCAGGGACAAGTCAAGGATGTCCACTTTCACCATATCTCTTCAATATAGTACTTGAAGTCCTTGCTAGAGCAATAAGACAACTAAAGGACATCAAGGGGATAAACATCGGAAACGAAGAAGTCAAATTATCCCTGTTTGCAGATGATATGATAGTATACATAAGCGACTCCAAAAATTCCACCAGAGAACTCTTACAGCTGATAAACACCTTCAGCAAAGTGGCTGGATACAAAATTAATTCAAAAAAATCAGAAGCCTTTCTTTATACAACAAACAAAAGGGCTGAGAAAGAAATAAGGGAAACAACCCCCTTCACAATAGCCACAAACAACATAAAATACCTGGGGGTAACTCTAACCAAGCAAGTAAAGGACCTGTACAACAAGAACTTCAAGCCCTTGAAGAAAGAAATGGAAGAGGCCTTTAGAAGATGGAAAGATCTCCCATGCTCATGGATAGGTAGGATCAACATAATAGAAATGGCCATCCTACCAAAAGCAATATATAGATTCAATGCAATTCCTATCAAAATACCAACACAATTTTTTATAGACTTGGAAAGAGCTAGTCTCAATTTCATATGGAACAACAAAAAGCCCAGAATAGCTAAATCAATCCTGTACAATAAAAAAACATCTGGAGGTATTACCATCCCAGATTTCAAGCTGCACTACAGAGCAATAGTTGTAAAAACAGCATGGTGTTGGTATAGAAACAGACCAGTAGATCAATGGAATCGAATTGAAGATCCAGAAATAGACCCACACACTTATGGCCACCTAATTTTTGACAAAGAAGCCAAAACGGCACAATGGAAGAAGGACAGCATCTTCAACAAATGGTGCTGGTCCAACTGGATGTCCATTTGTAAAAGAATGAAGCTAGACCCATACTTATCACCTTGTACAAAACTTAAGTCCAAGTGGATCAAAGACCTTAACATAAGGCCGGTCACACTAAATCTACTAGAAGATAAAGTGGGAGAAACCCTCGAACTAATTGGCACAGGCGACAACTTCCTGAACATAACACCAACAGCTCAGGACTTGAGATCAACAATCAATAAACGGGACCTCATGAAACTGAAAAGCTTCTGTAAGGCAAAGGACACTGTCATTCGAACAAAATGGCAGCCTACAGACTGGGAGAAAATCTTCACCAACCCCACATCTGACAGAGGGCTAATATCCAAAATCTACAAAGAACTCAAGAAATTAAATGCCAAGAAACCAAATAATCCAATCAAAAAATGGGGACAGAGCTAAATAGAGAATTCACAAAGGAGGAATCCCTAATGGCTGAGAGACACTTGAAGAAATGCTCAACATCCTTAATCATCAGAGAAATGCAACTCAAGACGAATCTGAGATTCCATCTCACACCTGTCAGAATGGCTAGGATCAAAAACTCAAATGACAGCACATGCTGGCGAGGGTGTGGAGAAAGGGGTACCCTACTCCATTGCTGGTGGGAGTGCAGTCTTGTGTAACCACTATGGAGGTCAGTCTGGTGATATCTTAGAAAACTTGGAATAGCTCTGCCTCAGGACCCAGCCATACCACTTCTTGGTATACACCCAAATGCCTCTTCACGGAATCATAAGGAAGTTTCCTCATCTATGTTTATAGCAGCCTTATTTGTAATAGCTAGAAACTGGAAACAACCCAGATGTCCCTCAACCGAAGAATGGGTTAAAAAATTGTGGTACATCTACACAATGGAATATTATTCAGCTATCAGAAACAATGAAATTATGCAATTTGCAGCCAAATGGATGGAACTAGAAAAGCTCATCCTGAGTGAACTAACCCAGACTCAGAAGGACACATATGGCATCTATTCACTTATAGTAGGATTTTAGCTATATAGTAGAAGGTATCGATACTACAACTAACACACCAAAGGGAACTTGGACATAGACTTCTTATTTTTAATTTTTATTTTTTATATATTAGTTATATTTTTTCTATTTTTTAGTCTTTTTTATCTATTGTATGCTTATTGATTTGTTTGTTTAGTAGTTCTCTCTCCCAGGCAACGAGACACTTTTCACTGATGGTACTGCTTCATAGATCCCCAATGAATGAGGAGGCTCTTGGCCCTCATACGACCTCTCAACTGAGATGAGGGACTGTTATATAAGGGCACCCCACCCCAGAGAAATGGGATGGAAGGGTTAGGAGGTAAAGAAAAAAAATGAAATGTGATGTTTCGGCCTTTTACTACTAACTGTCATGAACTGTTTAGGATAATTAAGAAATGCAAACTAATGGTTGTGCAAGCCGGTCATTCTGTTAGGTACTATGACAGCCTATTATAGGTACTTGCTAAGCTAATCAGAAATAAACCTGCTAAGAGACAAGCAACATCTGCTTACCCTAATATAAGAGATAGATAGGGCCTCTTCAAAAACCTCAAGAGACCTGCAGAATATGGCATTCAAATATGTTTTCGTAACTTTAGATTTTTTTATATCAAGACATATCAGCTCCTGACAGCACCCCCTATTCTCCTCCAAGTAGAAGATGAGCATCGAAGAATCTCCAGTGGGAGATGATTGAATTAGTCACAAGCCTATCTCTTGGTAGGAAAAGCCCCTTGCTCCAACTGTAGACAGAATGCTGTCCAAAAAGGACCAAACCTGGAAGCAGGTAAGTCGACAGCCTAGCTTTGCCAAGACAGGGTAGGTAAGTCCTTCATAACCCCTGCTCTACAATCAATGTCTGTCAGAGAAGCGGGGCCAAACGACTGAAGAGCGATGCTGTAACATATGGAGAGAAAATGAGAACTGTCCAGGCAGCCACTGGTATGTCATTTTTTAGTTTGGGAAGCTGCAGACCCTGTACTTCCTATAAAATCAGATATATTTATCCCTCTCAGGTCTCTGAGGTGATTGAAGAACAGATAGATAAAGTCTCATAATTAAATTTTGAGTTGTTTAGGAGTCAAGAGAGTGTTATACAACTAAGAAGATACTTTTAAAATTGTGTTGCAATTAGTATGAATGTTGAGTCAGATATAGAACTTTAAACCCATGGAGATGTTTAGATAGTAGAATGTTAAAGTCAGGTACCAAATACATATGGACTGGTCATTGGGAATGGACATTAAGCCATATAACCCTCATAACTGTGGCCTAATTACCTCTGTTGTACTTTATTGTATTTATTATTATAAGAGAAAGAGCCATTTGTTGGACTGAAAGGAGAAACTGTAGGGGGAAATAAGATATACCTTAAACTTAAAAGAAAAAAAAGGGAAGAGGATGGGGGGTTGAGGGTGGGAGGGTGGGACTGGAGGGGGAATAGGGAGGGGACTGCGATTGAGATGTAACTTGAAGAAATAAAAAATAAAAGAAAAAAAAAAGAATCACAACCTTACAAAACTACAGATGCAGTATATACTATATCCTTCTACAGGCACTGCAGAACCCTGTACATATGTAGTGTACACATGCACACAGAAACATACACATAGACACACACACATACACATAATAAAAAATTAAAACTAAATATAAAGGGGGTAGGACAATATCACAAGGCATCGTTGTTGTCATTAGTCTATTGTCCTGGAGACACTTACTTAAGCTAATTTGGGGGCCTTCTGTTATATTTGATGAACTCATAGAACCATGCCCTTTAATTGATCAACCATCCACAACTTCAGTTCAGTTACAAAGAAGCTGCAAACCTACAAAAGGAGACAGGCAGTAAGAGAATATTAGATTAGGCTGTGAAACAAGGGTGTGTATGTGAGCTATAGGGGGAAGTTCATTGAATTCAGTAAAGATTCAGGCTGAACAATCTGAGCCATATCCTTGCATCACTCTGATATGGAAGAAGAAACTGTAGGAGACTTCCCAAAGACTACACCGTTTTTCACCCCATAGATATTTATTAAGGCAGAGTCCAAAGGATGGATGTGAGGTGAAATCTTGTAGTTCATACTCAGTCCACACTGGCCAAAACCATACGTCCAATGGGTCTATGTTAGTAGTTCAATATAGTGCTCACATTTCTCATCCTCTTCTTCTCTGGACCTGGACGCCCTCAACGCAGAAGAACTGATGTAGTAGTGAAATATTCAGACATTTACAGGGAGAATTCACTTAAATTAGCCCGTGATTCAAGTATTTCTTAGATGAAATTATCATCCCTATAGGACTCACCATCCAGTAAGAACATGACTGGGGCATGGTGGGCCTGGGTTCTGAGCTGACAGTGCATCACAGCCAAGCATTTGGATCCTGGGAGAATTTCCCACCAAGTTAGTTCTCCTTCTCAAACCATCTGGACTTCTTCAAATTTGCAACAGAACCATGAAATATAGAGTCATCTTTAAGCACTATAGACATTTAATAAACACCTACATATGGACTGCTATAACTCGAGAGCATAGAATAATGTTGGAAGATAGAAAACTTGCTTAGGCTTCATGGGGGCCCCATCTCAAAAAGTTAAAAACAACAACGAAAGACACAGATGACACATTTATGGGTAAGCATTCCACAGTCACTTACATTCTTAACTTTGACAAGTTGTGATTCTTTGTGTTAACTGCTACATATTTAAAAATAAAGAACTAAGGACTGTGCTGCTTTATGGATACAGAGATAAATATTCAGAAGATAGTTTAATATGATATCCATTTACTAAGAAATAGTAATAGGTTCCCCATAAATTCTATAATCCCCTGACAGCAACAAAAATATAAACAAGAAAACCATGAAACAAAACAAGAGACAACTGTATGTCTAAGGTTGCTTATGGTTATAATGGTCAGCAAGTTCCCAGGAAATTGTGCTTTGTGAAAGATGGGGATATAGCTCAGTGACTGAGCATCTGCCTTGTTTGTGCAACCCTGTGACCTCAAACTTTAGAAAGAAAATTCATGCTTTGTGTAGCCAAGGTTGATCCTGACTTTTTCCCTCTGTTTTAATGGTGAGTGGAAGCTGGCTGTCATACACCAAGGCTATTTTTTTCTATCCCCAATTGTTAGTTTGAAATAATTAATAAAATAAAGTTTAGTAATATGCTTGTGATTAAGAAGAGATATAAGAGATATTGTAGTAAAATTCTGGGGCTTTCCTAAAAGTTCAAAGCAAAAGCAAAAACATGACTGGTTGTGCTTCTCCATGGAGTAGGCAGACTGGGTGGTAAGTTTCAGGAATCATGATGATTTTCCTGCCTGCCTCTGTGTTTGGGGATGAGAGGATCAAGCCTAGAAATTACATTTCTTGAGGAGTTGTTATATGTGGGTGTTTCTTAACCTTCCCTGTTTTCATAACAGAACTTTTTATAGCTATCGCAATAAGATGCACATTTCTGTTTTCAGACATAACAGATGCCTCTTAGGAACCCAGTGCTGTAAATCAGGAATTCTTTTCACATATACCAATGGAATAAAGAGAGCCCACAAATAGAGTCAGGAGCATCTTGGTCCTTTTTATTGTCAGATTCCCTTTCCTGAATCCTTAGGTCTTGGGATCCAGTTTGGATTGATCATGTTTCCAGAAATGATGTGAATGAGAACACATGGAACCTTTTCTCTGGGTTTGGAGACTTCCATATGGAATCTCAAGGCTCATTTCATCTCATGGAATCAATTTCCCAGAAAGATAACCTTCACAACTCCAGGATATTTGATTTTTGCTAGACTGCAGTTCAGAGAACTAAAAGATGCTCATCTCATGGAATCAATTTCCCAGAAAGATAACCTTCACAACTCCAGGATATTTGATTTTTGCTAAACCCCAGTTCAGAGAACTAAAAGATGCTCCTCCATCAATGGAGTCAAAACGGGAATCATCCTGACACTGATGATATCATGATAGAACTGAAGAATGTCCATTTCCATGTATCAGGGGTATTATGGAGGGGTTCACTAGGCTTCTCTTCCTCTTGGACAGTCCTGGGGTTAAATGATATAGGGAACGTGGAACTTACTAGACAGTTGGAAACTTGGTCATAAGAATGAGCCATGTCTCATTGCCAGGGAGAGAAAACTAAGAAAAAAAAACACACACACAAACAAACAAACAACAAAAAAGTCTATATCCATGTTCCCTTTGGTGCGTTGGTTGTAGTATGGATATCCTGTACTATATAGCTAAAATCTGACAATAATTGAATAGATGCCTTGTGCATCCTTCTGAGTCTGGGTTAGCTCACTCAGGATGAGCTTCTCTAGTTCCATCCATTTGGCTTCAAATTGCATAATTTCATTGTTTCTGATAGCTGTGTAGTATTCCATTGTGTAGATGTACCACAGTTTTTTTTTTAATCCATTCCTCGGTTGGGGGACATTTGGGTTGTTTCCAGTTTCTAGCTATTACAAATAAAGCTGCTATGAACATAGATGAGGAAACTTCCTTGTGATTCAGTGCAGAGCCTCTCCCTGGCAATGAGACCCTTTTCACTGGTGGTACTGCCTTGTAGGCCCCCAGTGTATGAGGAGACTTTTGACCCTGATATGACTTCTGAACCGGGGCAAGGGACTGTTATGTAGGGACACTTCACTCCAGAGGAGTGGGATGGAAGGGTTAGGGGTTAGAGAATGGGAGGGAGGAGCTGGGAAGGGGGAAAGAGGACAATATGATGGAGATGTAACCTGAAGCAACAAATAAATAAATTAAAAAAAAATGAATGAGCCATGTAACTTTACCCAAGCTACTTGACCAAGATCATTCAAATACTACATCTGACAAAGGCATTGCAGGAAAACAAGTGTGAATAAACATCTATCTCAAGCATAGATGCAAAGTCTTCAGCACATTTAATTATTTATTTCCCATGCAATGAAGTCCGAGTCAATGACAGACTACACATATAATGACAGTGCCACAAGACCACATCACAGGTGATTTTGTGCAAGCACATCCTGGGATGTTTGGACAATAAAAACATTGCAAAAATGGCCACTTGTCAGAACAGACAATGCTGTTAGTGATACAAATTTGATTTAATGTTATATCAAAATGTTCATCTATGACAAACAAGTGAGATTTACCCATTCATCACAGAAACAAGGTAAATTTTAAGACAACCATGATGAAGGTATCCAACACACATTTATCACAAACACTCACAGTAAATTAGTAACAGAGAAAAACTTTAGTTAAAATAAGATTATATGCAAAGAAAACTGAAATTAACTTTCCATTTAATGCTGAGTAACCTGAAATTTTCCATTAAAATAGGAACAACACAGCAGTGTCTCCCCTCCCCAAGGAACAACACAGCAGTGTTGGATTAGTCCTATCTAATGTAGCAAGGTCAATAAAGTGAATGCAATGTTCATATAATGAAAGAACAAGAACTTTTTCTCTTTGAAGAAAACATGTCTATTTATGCAGAGATTCTGAATTATTTTCCAAATGCAACTTTATGAAACCAATCCAATATATCATGCAAGTTGAACTGATTTTGTGTATACCAGTGATGTACAGTAAAAATTTACATTAAATATACATAGGTTTCCTCTATGACTTCTAGACTTTTCATATGTGATATTACACTGACATTAAGAAGGAAAGATGAAGAAAATACAGAGAGTAACCAGAAAATATTCAAAATCATGTCTTTGAAGAAAATATTTTCAAAGCCAAGTCCACAGATAGTTCCTTCAAAGACCAGTGTATTATCGGGATATCTTTCTACTACAGGAGAAACCCACAAAGAGCATGTGATGAAGACTTGAAGGTTTAAGTGCTCCAGAGAGCATTTTGAGACATTTGCACTCAGATATTTTGCAATTCAGAATATAATTTTTACTCATCAATTTGTTATTTGAGTCAAATTCCTTGTTTTTAATGTAAAAAAGACACATTTCATGATGCCGATAAGAAATGTGGTAATTTCAAGTAAGGGCAGCCTGGCACGGTGGCAAATACCTTCAATATCAGCACTTGAGAGACAGAGGCAGGAAGATCTCTGAGTTCTGTGCTACTCTGGTCTACAGAATGACATCTAAAATAGGTAGGGTTACCCAAAGAAACCATCTCTAGATAAACTAAAATGAAATAAAGGGAAATGCTGCATGGGAGTAATAGAAAAGCAGAAGACTCAGAGAGGTGAGGACCCTAACCTCACTGATGAAGCAGGATGTTCTTTTGTGTCATGGAGTAAATAGAGAAGAGGAACAATCTACAAATATCCACAGGGGTGAAGGTTATTTCTAAGCAACTCTTCAATGTCAGGAAGACATAGATATGACAGTGGGGACTTTCTCTTTTGACCTCACAGCGATTTCTCTTGGTGCTTCATCATCCATTCAGCAATCCACTAACTAAAATACCCACAAGAAATGCAAGTCATTAAGACACACAGCACACACACACACACACACAAATGTTTTATCCAAATGAATGATAATGCATATTTATAAAGAATAGTAAATAATAATCATGTAAAACCGTATTAGCCTGATATACTGATATGGTTAAGGTTTTGTAATGCAAAATGTTAAGAATGCATAATGTGTTGAACTACAGGTGAATATATCCTTGTTCACCAACTGTGTAGGTAATTACAGACACATATTTAATCAAGAAAAATGATGTTCAGGGATATAGCTAAGACTAAAGATCATTGAGCTAAGCCAAGTTAAGTCCATCTCAAAAAGACAGATATTACACATTGTCTTAGGGTTTTGCTGCTGTGAGGAGACACCATGAGCATGGCAATTCTTATAAAGGAAAGCATTTAATTGGGGCTGGTGTACACTTCAGAGGTTTAATTGATTATCATCATGGTAGGGAGCATGGTGGCATGACGGACATTTATCTGAGAGTTCTATATATAGATCTACAGGCAGCAGGAAGAGACTATAAGCCCCTAGGCCGGGCTTCAGCTTCTAAAACTTCAAAACCCATCCCCAGTAACACACTTCCTTTTTCAATGCCACACCTACTCCAACAAGGCCATTTCTATTAATAGTGTATCTGTATATAGCATTGCTGAGCTGTGTATAAGAAGAATAGGAAGAAGTCAGCTCGAGAAAGGCCATAATGGATATTCTGGGTAGGACAAGGGAAGATGTCAGTTTCCTCATCTTTGAACACAATGAATTGCATGTCACCTATGTAAGAATAACACTAGGTCCAGGATAGGACAATAATGGGTCAGTAGGGACTCTTCCTGAACAGATCTAGAGGAAAAAGAAGTCTAGGGATTAAGTGTTGGTTTCTGCCATTTATTTGCCAACTCTCTTCCTCAGTCTTACATGTGAAATTGTCTCACGTTCTGGGGCTCTGGCAGAAGCATACTTCAGAAACTTACCCTCCTGGAACTTCACCGGAATCAGGGCCCATGGAAAAGTGTTCAGGGTTTTGACAATGATAGGGTATCCTTACCTCCTAAGATTTGTATTTCCAGAGATTCACAGAGTGCTGGCCATGTCTCTATGATTGTATCGTAGTTACCATAACATTCAAATGCACCCCTGTGGGTGAGGATTACAGGACCAACAGGAAACAGGGCCTGGAACTTCCCAGGGGTTGCCTCCTATGACCACAAGGTCCTAGAAAGTTTTGATTCTCTTTCCTTAATTTGAATCAACCTACTATGTTGCTGGTGTAAGAAACACTTGAGGATCTCACTCCCTCCCCCCAGACTGCTATAGGGTTGGGCTGAGCTGACGGGCTAGATTTGCTTTAGACAACTAAAATAGAAGTGTAAGCTTGATAAATGAGCTCACACAGACTACATTGTTCCCGAGAAATGGGTTTTATGAGGGGGACTTCCTTGAGAATTATTTCTTGAATGTAGAGTCCTAGACTGAGACCCCTAGTGTTCTTTTTCACCTGCAACTGCAAGGACCAAGTCAACAACCTACTATGATGACTAACCAGGACCCAGATAGTAACAATGATACCTCCTTTCATGTTTCTATGACTTTGATAGCTTGGAGAACTTCACTTTGTTCCCAGGATCCAAATGCTTAGCTTTTGGATAATATTCATCCTTCCAATAAATCATCTGTGAAATGTTTTTTTCCATTCAAAGGTCTTCTGATTCTCTTTTTTTCCTGCCAATGACTATGATGATATGAAGGTTTTCATATTATAAAAGGCCATATATAAATACTCACAGCAGAGATGAACACTCAGTGGTCACCTACTTTGTTCAACACCTTGAATCTCTCATGCATCGAACTAAAGTTTTACAAGTGATGACTCAAGACATATGATTCCATAAACACTCTGAAAAATGAAGTAGTCATAACAGGCACCAAATTTGGAACCTCAGACAGGAGATGCCTCTGCTCAAGGTGCCATGGGCATGGTGTGGTTTGTAGGAATTAAAGAGAAACCAGTTCTGATTCTAGCAAGGAGAATCCTGCCCCAAGGAACAGAAAGAAATATGGAAGAAGTAAGAATGACACTGAAGATTGATTGTAGAAGGATTTGAATGAATGAAGTTACAAAAGAAAAGAGAAGGATAGGTTCCCCATAGGGGATTGTTCAGCAATTCAAGAGACATGAGAACAGCAGTGTTTTCTTTTCTCCTCTTCATCTTTCCTCTGTGCTCATCTCCAAGATGAAACTGAACAAACTCACAGTCAAGAGTTCAGTTTGTCCCTGCTTCTCTGTGTCCACCCTGAAGTATTAACACGTATTGCCCAAACTATCTCCATGGCTGTAAAGACAATGTGTCCTTTTATGGATACTATGCTGCTGTACAGTTAGATAGGCAGGAGCTGTGAAGGAAACTTCAAAAGGAGGCTGAGAGCTCTATTGTGTAGGCCCCCAGTGCAAGAAGAAGCTCTTAGCCCTCTTATGACTGATGAACTGAGGGGGGCTGAGATGTGGGGGCAACCCACACTAAAGGAGTGGGGGAGGTGGGAGCGGGGTAGAGAGTGGAAGGGTGGGGCTGAGAGGGTTGGAGGGAGGGGGCTGTGATGGAGATGTAACTTGAAGCAATAAATAAATGTAATAAAAAAGTGTAATCATTTCACCGAAGTCCGCAGCTCAAAGAGCTGGCTCTGTTGCCTCCTGCTGCCATGAAGTGGATGTTTAAGGAGGACCACTCGTTGGAACACAGCTGCGTGGAATTCATGAAGATCAGGGTGAAGTGTCCTGACTGGGTTCCAGTAATCATGGAAAAGGTCTCAGGCTCTCAGATTGTAGACACTGACAAAAGGAAGTACTTGGTTCCATCTGACATCGCTGTGGCTCATTTCATGTGGATCGCCTGGAAAAGGATTCAGCTTCCTTTTGAGAAGATCATCTTCCTGCTTGTGGACAAGATTGTCCCACAGTTCAGCCTAACTATGGGACAGCTTTACGAGAAGCAAAAAGATGAAGATAGATTCTTGTATGTGGCCTACAGTGAGTGGAGAGAACACTTTCGGCATCTGAGGGCCAGTGCTGGGCTAGGTGCACCGTTCCTGCTTGTGTATCTTATAAATAACCGGCTGTTTCAGTTACTCAACCAGAGTCTTCACATAGAACTACTAGTGTATTTGTAACTGGATTTATTTCTTAATATATCGGAAAGTCTTCTTCATTAGATTAGTAAATTATCATACAGAGTTTTATTTTCAGTTTTCTTTTGGTGCACTGTCCTCATGGCTATGTGCTCCAGAAACTCATCCCTTCATTAAATCATATTTAATGAAGAAATTTCCATCATGAAGGGAGGTAAGTGTATGTTAAAGTGAAAAGGAGGCATTGGTCTGGATTATGCTCCAAGTGTTAGGTGGCTGAGTATTAAGAGCACCCAAATTAAATCTTTGGCAATAAGAGCACTTGCTTCACTAGATTTTGCAAGCTGCAAATCATGTTGGACTGAACTAATCGGTTCTTCTTTCTGAGACTATTAAGGTAAATAATTAACAATAAAATTTCCTCTTATAAAGGCAAAAAAGGAGGTTCAGAGAGGGAAGGTGAGTACTCAGCCACCCAGATCTGGAAATGAACAGATAATGAACTCACCAGGTCTATCAGTATTTCATCTTGGACATCAGTGGGATGGGGACTGATTATGTAGAATTGAACCCGGTTGGGAGAGAACACCATCTCTAATGAAATTACTACAGAGTTTCTGGAGGCTGTCCAAGCCACAGGATTAGGGAAATGAGAGCCAGGACATTGGGAGGGGCAGTTCCACTTCCTGTGGAGACCCTGAAGTATAACCATTTGATGGGTAGCACCCAATCTCCAAAGGCCATAATCTGTGCTCCAGTCCATCTGGCCAAGCATTGTGGTCCATATACACAATTGCAGACACCAAGAAGAGATGCCATGGATTACACCTTCACAGTCCTGATATGTCTTGGTAAGATATAAAGATTGGGAGGAAATATTGTAATCCAAGAGGGCATGACACACAGCCCAAGACTTTCCCAGTAGAAAATTCCAGGGGCACAAAGGATTTCTGGAGGAAAATCTTGCTCAGAACTCAAGGGGAAATCCTGAATAGGGAACTCTCTTTCAGGACTGAGTCTGAGACCCAGGATCCTAGTGTTGGCAGGTAAGTGTGCACTCAACTGTCCCAGGTCATTTGTCTTCACTATAGGAAGTAAGAATGGAGAGCAGCAGGTATGGGCTAATCTTTGAGATGTTGACAGTGTGCAGAAGCTGATGGCTAGGATCAGATGGATAATGTCCCAGGACACCCATTTGCTGTTTTTTTGTAGGAGCCTTACCAAAGCCCACCATCAAGGCTGAGCCAGGCTCTCTGGTCTATAGGGGAAATCAAGTGTCTATCTCGTGTATGGGGACTTCAGATGCACAGAAGTACCTTCTTTATATTAAGAAATTCAAACATGCCCAGCACAAGCAAACTTCAATGAACTGTGGGGAGAGAGCTGTGTTTCCCATAAGCTCTGTTGGAAAGCATGATGGAGGCCAATACTACTGTTTCTCTGAGACAACGGCTGGATGGTCAGCACAGAGTGACAAGCTGGAGCTGGTAGTGATACTACTGTTTCTATGAGACAGCGGCTGGATGGTCAGCACAGAGTGACAAGCTGGAGCTGGTAGTGACAGGTAAGACTATACTAAGAGGTACCACCAGGCTCTAATTTTAGAAAGAGGAGTCTTTTCTCTGGATGTCCCTCTCTGCCTTGCTTGACAAGGTGAAGCTTTTGTGAACATGTTTAAAACTCTGTCCCTTTCTCTCGAAGGAATCTTTGACAACAAACCCAGCCTATCAGCCCTGCCCAGACCTGTGTTGACATCAGGAGAGAATGTGACCTTCAAGTGTTTCTCGCAGGAGGAATATGATAGGTTTGTTGTGACCAAGGAAGGAGAACAGAAGCACTTCATGATCATGGAATCACAGAAGACATCTGTTGGGCAGTTCCAGGGCCTGTTCTCTGTGGGCCCTGTGACTCCCAGCAGTAGTGGGCTACTCAAATGTTATGGCTACTTCGAGGAAAATCCACAGGTTTGGTCAGAACCTAGTGACCACCTGGAAATACATGTCTCAGGTGAGGCAGCCCCACCATTAACCCAATTATATTTTAAAACTCTAAGCTTCTTTCCTTGAACCCTGCTGGGAGGTGGTTGAGGAGAGTGTCCAGACCCTGAATAGAGTCCCAGAGTGTGAGAAGCAGTATTATCAGCAAGGCAAATGGGAGGGAGAAAATAATTGGCAGGAACTGGCTCCTTAATCACTTACCTATGTTTCTTCAATCACAGTCTAGGAAGCCCACCCTGCTGACTGAGAAAAAAATGGGTTGGCCCCTATAGAGACACCAATCATCCACTATTGTTCTGAGGCAAGCTATGGTAAACTTGTCCTGTCCAATAAAGGGAAACTTACCTCTTCAACACTGTTATATAAACACCCAGGCTGGGCTCTTTCAGGCTGACTCCACCCTGCACCCCTAGTCAGTTTCTGGGTGCCAGTACAGATGCTAGGTTGTATACAACCTCTCCTCTGAGTGGTCATCTCCTAGTGACCCATAGACATCTATTCACAAGTGAGAAGCTTTGGAAGTCAATTCAGGGACTCAGTCATCACAGGATTATCTGTGGAAATCCAAGAGAAGATAGGCAGGATGAGAGTAGAGGGTCTCAGAAAGTAGCCAGCTCTGAGATAGAAATGGGAGGAAAGAACAGGGTCAGAAAAAAATAGAAATAGACCAAATCTTCACAGACATTCCCAGATCATAGTGAACAGTTCCTCATCTATGTTTCTTTCTAGCAAAATTCTCCCAACACACCACCCACTTCAGTGCATCCTGACTCACACCACCCTTAGGAGAGCATGTTACCCTCATGTGTAGATCAAGGAATACAGTGGACACTTTCATTCTGTACAAGGAAGGTGCAGTCTGTCCACCACTGTACCAGAAATCAAAGTTCTGAGCACAGCAGTTCCAGGTAGAATTTTCCACGAATGATATGACTTCAGCACTCAAGTATAGAGAGATGCTACAGTTTGCAAGGCTTGTTTCCCTACCCATTGTCACAACTTAGTGCCCCTGTGGAATGCCTAGATTCATTTGAGGTAACCCAGAACTCAATGAGTTGAAAGGGTCACTATGGATCCTGTTCTAAAAGAATATTTGGGTAGGATTAGAATGGAAGACACTAAGAGGCTTTAGTCATTGGGAAACTCAAACTTCATGAGCATAGAGGCCAAGAGGAGGCTTCCTTAAGGAATCTTCATCACCCTTCCACATTTCACAATGTAATTCAGAAGGCCCCAGGTACTCAGAAGGAGTCACTGGCAGTCTTAGGGAGGTGAGTAAAAACAGTACCAGCCTCTGCTCAGGTCTTTTGCTGAAAGCTACTACTACAAAACACTGTAGAGAGCTGCGACGTGCCGCGCCTTAAAGATGGCGCTGGTCTCCGCCTTCCACCAGCCCGACGGTGAGTGCTCTCGGTGGTAAACAAGTCCATATTTGGCAAAGACCGCTGATCTG
>CAJQZJ010032290.1:5658557-5671018 GCA_907164525.1 Lophiomys imhausi
AAGCAGTTGAGGAGAGCGGCAGCCACCCTCCTCTCTGAGAGCCAGTCTATTACAGGAACCTGCCCACTATCTGGAGGTAAACACCAGGATCTCAGGAACAGCCAACCCCCAGGGCAGGGAGTTTTCCTGAGCACCAAGGTCTGGTAACAAAAGAAACAGATAACACCTGGGTCCATCAGATGACAAAAGGTCAGCGCAAGAACATGGTAAAAAAAAAAAAACCCAAAACAATAGGATGTCTCCAGATCCTAGCAATAATGCTACAGACAACTCTGGACAGCTGAACACAATTGAAGCAAAGGAAAATGACCTTAATCCTACACTTATATTAATAATAGAAGGCCTAAGGGAGGAAATCAAATACCTCAGAGAGCAACAACAAAGTACTGCAAAGGAGGTGATGGAAATGAATAAAGCGCTTAAAGGAATGGAAGACCTGAAAAGGGAAGTTGTAGCAATGAAGAAAATCCAATCTGAGACATCCATAGAACTGGGAAACCTTAAGATAAGCAGGTTACAAACCATACAAACACAGAGGTTACTTATTGAGTAAGGGTCTAGAAAGGAGGGAAGAATCTCTCAGGGATAAGGAAACAGCATAAATAGTTATGAATTGAAGGGTGTGGGTAAATGGCCAGGAGGATTATATGAATGGAGGAAAGGAGGGCAGGGCAGGGCAAGGGAGGTAATAAAGGAGGGACAGATAAAACTAAGGGTCATTTGAGGGGTAGTACAGAAACCCAATACAATAGAAATTTCCAAAAATATTAACCTATGTGAAAGAAATGAGTCAGAAAATAAATGTGGGCCACAAAGCATAAATTCAACATATGTAGCTAACAACCAAAACATTCAGTGCTAAGTACAAGTTACATCGAATCAAGGTATTGGCCAATGGGACTCCATGGAAATTCCCCAAACCATCAAGGCTATTGAAAAGGCTGTTGGTTACTCTCCACAAACTGATGGTAATACCCTATTTTTGAAAACAACTTAGACAGCTTGTTGAACACTGAGAAGTCATGCTGGTGCCTAGCTAGAGCCTTTACCCATATTGGCTAGTCTTTATGGTACTTGAAGGTATTCTGCAAGCTATCAGAGAAGAAAGAAAAACACCAACCCAGCTACAAACCCTTCATTCTACAATGGTGATCTCTCTTCAAGATGCACTGGTACAAATAGTGACACAAAAGTTGTGGGAGTAACCTCCCACTGTCTGATTGGATTTATGGCTTACTCTAGTCTTACATGGAATCCCTCTGTGACACTGCTCTTGTGAACAAGAACCTGAGATGAGATTGGCCAAAGATTTACACTACTGTTTTTCTAAGGGTGCATGTCATTAAATTGATATTTAGATCTATGTCTTACTCAACCATCATTAGAGAAATTTCTTCCTGCAAGAGATAGGAACTAATACACAGACCCACAACTAGACAATGTACAGAGAGTGAGACCTTGGACCACTCAGTCCTTAATGGAATGTCTCCATCAAATTCTTTCTTTCTAGGCTCAGAGAATGCTGAGGAAGAGGAGGTGGAAATATTGAGTCAGTCAGGATGGAATATACATGGTAACAGTGCCTGTCAGATACAACAAGCTGATGCAAATATTGACTCATAGACTGGAAGAATAAATAAAGAAACTGTGATGCATTAAACAATGGAATATTACTCAGCTTTTAAAACAATGATACCATGAAATTTTCAGGCAAATGGATGGAACTAGAAAAGATCATCCTGAGTGAGGTAACCCAGACCTAAAAAGATATGCATTGGAATGCGCTCACTTGGAAGTGAATATTAGCCATAAAGAACAGGGTAATTATACTATAATACACAGACACAAAGAAACCAAGTGACAAGGAGGGCTCAAGGAAAGATGCTTGAATATCACTGAGAAGGGGAATAAAATCTACATCAGAGGTAGATGGAAACAGGGAACAGTGTTTAAGAGGGGTTGGAGAAGAAACAGGAGGGCTCAAGTTTGTAGAAGACAAAGGAAGAGAGAACTGATAGAGACAACTGGAACCAGTGGTGGTCATCTTGGGATGACCTAGAACAATGGAAACTCCCAGAAATCTATGAGGGTGACCTGACCCTATCTAAAACTACTAGCAATAGGGGATATGGAACCTGAAATTGCCACCTCCTGTAATCAGGCAAGACTTCCAACGGAGGGATGGAGACACCAACCCAGCTACCGAGCCTTCGACTGACAATTTGTTCTGCCTACAAGATGCAGAGACTTAGATGGAAGATAAATTGAGTGAATGACCAACCAATGACTGGCTCAACTTGAGACCCATACTGTGAGAGAGAGAGCCCACCCCTGACACTACTAATGATATTCTGCTATACTTGCAGACAGCAGTCTAGAATAACAGTGATCTGAGAGACTTCACCCAGCAGGTGATGGAAACGTGAAAAGACCCACAGCCAAATATTAGTGGATCTCACGGTATCTTTTGGAAGAGGGGGAGGAATGATTGAAGGAACCAGAGAGGTCAAGGACACCATAAGAAAACCTACAGAATCAAAAAATCTGTTCTTCAGTTGAGGGACATCTAGTTTGTTTCCAGTTTCTGGCTATTACTAATAAAACTGCTCTGAACATAGTTGAGCAAATTCCCTTGTGGTATAGTGGAACATCTTTTGAGTATATGTTCAGGAGTGGCATAGCTGAGTCTTGAGGTAGAACTATTCCCAATTTTCTGAAAAACTGCCAAATTGTCACATTGTCTCCTGAGTTTACTATGGAAATAGAGTGCACTGAGAGGGAAGATGTGATAGAGAGCTTTCCTAAAGAGAAAAGGGATGAGTGAATGAATTCCTTCATTGTTCTGTGCTGAGAATCTCAGTCAGATCAAAGAGACTTCACATGTTTCTACCCTGAGCAACCCATGTCTCTGTCTCTTTGATCTGACTTAGGATCTCTCACGCTCTCTTTTCTCTTTTCATCAGTTCTTGCCTAAGATCCCTGTCTCTCATCCAAACTATCTCCTCCTGGGATCAAAATGAGGGCTAGTGGCAAAGAGATTAGGATCTCAAAATGATTGGTGAATAACAGTATTGACTTACCTGAGATGTGTATTTCAAGGGTCTCACTGTATACTGAACACAACTTTGGGGTATCGTTGTAGCAAACATAACATCTGAATGTCCTTGTGTGAGATGAGGGGGTCATGTATTCCATAGAGAACAGGGGCTTGGTAATGCCTAGTAATAATAATAATAATAATAATAATAATAATAATAATAATAATAATAAATTATATATATGTTTAGTGAGTCCAGGGAGCTGGGAAAATTCTTATCTTCTTTGGTGGGAATGAACTCTTTGTATCCCTTCTGTGAGACACAGTGGAAGGTCATGTTCCCTACTGAGGTCACCACAGGGCTGAGCAGGGCTTACAGCCTGGGTTTATTGTGGGAATAGATTTCTAGGAGAAGAGGTAGACTGCTACAAGGACTCAGATAGCCACAATGTTCTCCAGGGCTACTCTGCTGGAGGGGAATACTCCTGAGAGCAGAGCTCCATGAGAGACTCTGACTGTCCCTTCACCTGTCACCAGCAATTCTAGGGTGTCATCCTGCTATGACCAACCAATTGAACTGTAAAGTAACTGTAATATTTCCATACATGTTGCTGTGTCACAGAAAGTATGCAGAACGTGGGCTTGTTCTCAGGATCCTCTGGGGTCTGTGTGACCAAAGGTTTTGGGCTTCCCTTTTTATGAAGAAAATGTATTTTTTTCATCCAGGGTAGTCTGACACCAGATGGTCATGGAGCTTCTGAAAGTGATCACAGAGCCTGGCTCAACCTTGATGATGGTTTTTTTGAGAGTCCATGCAAGGAAGTAGGAGAGAGAAGGAAGTTTGTCTATTTTGAAGTGACACAGAGAATGTCTCACTTTATGATGACACTTAAGCTGATCCAGAGTGACAGAAAACTACACGAGGACTTGACTCCATCTCCTGGAAACCCTGGGTTTCATTATAATTTTCTGCCTTGGATTCTATTTCTCTGTTCCTATTGTCTTGCATGCTCTGTGTCAATGGGATAAAGAGTTGTGTCTCCTCACATAGACCACACACATCAAGGCGTCTCTGAGCACCTGTACAGATTATCATCATTCTATGGAAAGGCTGTGGTTCTTCATCTGAGATCTGTAACTCTAGAGGATCACTAGGATCTGACCACCCCTGTGGTCATTTCCTGTCATAGCTGTAACATCTGAATGTCAACATTTGGCTGGAGGTCACTGGATTGACAGAGAACCGTGCTTGAAAATTTCAAGTAGAATGGTTGTACTATGAATCTTGATCCAAGGAAAGCTTCTAGGGTCCTTCCTTTGTCAGAATAAACCTGCAGTATTGCCTTCAAGAATCACACTGAAGGATGACATTCTCACCTGAGTTCACTACAATACTGGGCTGAGCTGACAGGCTGGGTTTCAGGTAGGCTTCTAGGAGAGAAAGTGGAATGAATTAAATGTCTTCAGGCCACATTTTGCTTTAGCGCAATAAGGTGGTCAAGGCACCCTGAGAGTAGACCCAATTCTTGACAGTGAAGTCCGAGGCTGGGGACCTTTTGTGTTATCTCACCTGTCACCACCAGCTCTAGAGAATCCCTGTGTTCTGACCTCTCAGCAGGGTTTAATAGTAGCTATGATATTTCACTGCATGGTGTTTATCAGTTTTTGAGAAGGAGAACTCAACCTTTCCCAAGGTTCAGGTAGAATTTCTGTGTGTCATGGATATGGGCATCCCTCTTTATATAGAAGGTACTTTTAGACTCTTGTGGTTCCCTCACACAAGATAGTTACCTTAGTTTGAATGGAGACCACAGAGTGTGGCTGTGCTCTGAGGACAGGCTTATGGATGGTTCCTCCAAAGAAATGAGCAGCTAGAACACAGGACATCCATCCTGTGATTGCAGACCTCAACCCCACAACTCTATAATCATTCCCAGAATCCTCACAGTGTATTGCTCTTATTCTCACTGCCCAGTTGAGGCTCTTGGTCACAATGAGAAGTGCAGGTCAGGACAGTTGTAGACACTTATGGGTCAGCACTGGGATTGCAAGGCCCATAGTCAGTCCTGAAAGACAGTTCCCCATGAGAGGTTTGTCCCTGAAACTTCAGCAGGTCCTTCCCTCTGCAGAACCTCCTGACTCTCTGAGGAATCCTGATGGATCAGTGCTGTGGTGTGTGGCAAGGTCATTTCTACATCACAGTATTCTCTCTCTTCACATCTCATCCTGAAAGAGATGAATATGAAGTTAAAGATCATGGAATCTCCTCCCAGAGGCTGCATCTCTGCTCATGGGAAGAGCTACAGAGACTGGTTAAAGGGACAGGAAATATAGTGTGTGGCCTTTGGAGATTGGACATTCCTCAGGAAATGGTTGTACTTTATCACAATAAAGGGAACTTCCCTTCTCAGGTGCCATACTCTGACTTCCCCATTGATGTTTATAGGCCAGTAAGTAGATTCTGCAATCACCTTTTTCAATAAATGATGTTTACACAACCCCTTTAGCATCTCCCTCATCTGTCATCATCACACTCAGGCCAGATGGTAGCAGTAAACAAACCTGGTGTCTTTTTTAACTGTCCACCACAGACAAGGATGGGTGAGACAGGTTCCTTGTCTCTCAGAGACTCCCTATGATTTTCTTTTCATTCTTCCTTCCCATCATCTGTATGATATTTGTGGGTACTTTCCATGGCTGGCAGGGTCCTTAGTCCAGGGGATGCAGCAGGAAGATGCAGGTTGTCACAGCATGGCAAGTGTTGAGCTACAGAGATGAATGACCAGGTGTCTGTACAGCTCATATGTGGATGAGCACAGAGAAGACAGAGAGATAGGGAAGCAGAAACAAAACAAAACAAAACAAAAAAAAAACCCGTTCTCATAACTATGGGTATACTTCTGTTGCACAGTTTACTCCATGAAAAATTGAGATAGGGCCTCATTATGTAGCTCTTCCTGGCCTAGAATTTACTGTGTAGATCAGAGTGGCTTGGAACTCAAAGAGGTCTCCCTATGACTGTGTACTGAGTGCTGAGATTAAGGACAGGTCTCATCAAACCCAGATGATGTCTCCTCATATGTAATCATGTTACTTTATGACTCTTCTCTCCATTTCTTTTGGAATTCAGCTAAATTTTAATCTGTGCCATTTAGATTTTGAAAGAATAGGACTTTTGATTATTTTTTCTAAAAAATATAAATTTTTAATTTTAAAATAAGTATTCATTTTACTTCATGTTTCAGCGGGTATTTCTGGCATGTATGAATGTGAAATAGGTATGTGGAATGCCTGGGGAAGTCAAAAGTGTGCATCAAACACCCTGTGGCTAGAGTTACAGAAGGTTGTGAGCTACCATTTGAGTGCTAGACACTGGGCCTGGATTCTCTGAAAGAGCCACAGATGCTCTTAACCTCTTAGTGATCTGCCAGCCTTTCATTCATTTGTTTGTTCATTAATGCTTGTGTTTCATACATGTAGACTACAGAGGAGAGCTTGTGAGGCTCAGTTATCTCCTTCTACTTTTTTTCATGTTCTTGGATAAAACTCGGGTCCTTACTCTGTGTTGCAAGCTGAGGCATTTTTTTTTCTGTCTCAGTTTTTTTATATTTCATTATTTCTGAGTTAATCTTCATTATTTTCACTTACTATTTTGAGTTTTTTCCAGTCCTTAAAGAAAATCATTTCCATTTGATATCTTTCTTATTTTGTAATTGTATTTAGAGCTCTAAAGTTCATTTTTAGAAGATTGTCTTAATCATATCTTTTAGACATTGGTAGGTTGTGTTTTAATTTTCATTCAGTCTGATAAATATTTTGTATATTATTGCTTAGTTAAAATGAATTAATATTATATCTGTTCCTATTTCTTTTTCCACTGCCCTGAGAGTTCCCAATGAAGCCCTCCTCCCAAAATCATCTCTTTTTTTTTTTTTTGGTTCAATTCACCATCTTGATAGTAGCATTACAGGTATTCCACCATACCTGGCCTTCTTCCTTTTTCTTTTATTTCCCTCATCAATATCATCGAGCTCCCCTTTCTGTGAAAAAAATCTTCAGAGTCATTCCTGCCTCCACAGTGACATTTTCTGGGTAGAGTGCTCTCTGCTGTCATCCATCCTGCCTTAATGACGCCTGCACACCACGTGTTGCCCATAGCAGCTTGAGAGACTCGTCTCTGAGCTTCCTCAGTTAGAGTTTATGCTGACCACTTCTGTTTCTCGGATCAATGACTATGTTGTTGTCTTATCTGGGAAAAGCCATCATTGATTCACATACCAGGCTGCCAATCATGTCTGGATGGTGAGAAGTTGATGGTGTTGAGAAATGGTTCAAAGAAGAGTCCCTATCGTCTCTGAACATTTATAGATGGGCCAACACAAAACATTTTATATCTCTAGATCATTGTAGTCATGAGATGAAAGGAGCAATCAAATATCCTGGAATGAAGAGGGACACATTTCACAGAGCAGAGCAGACACTGGATCTGCGATCATTAGAGGCCAGTACGGGGAGCTTATTCTCCAGTGGAAAAGGAGAGTCAAGGACCATTGCAAAGACAGGCTTCAGGGCCTCTAACCCCACTGATAGCAGTGCGCACTAACATATCTTAATTTATTGACTGGCATTGTGTGATCAAACCTGAGCTTCCTCCCAAATGTGTGCATAAGATAGAAGGATCCAGAATTGTCACCCATTTGTATCTGTCTCATATGAGTATGAGTGTTTCACTGGACACATACATCTGTGCCAGGACTGCCCTGAAAAAAATGCTGTTTGGAAGCATGAAAACACAGTGCAGAGATGATGAGAAATCCAGAGAGGACTGATTCTGAGGCCATTCCTCAGAGGAAATCTATGTGAAGGATCCAAGATAGGGTTGAGAGCTGCCTGATATGAACTGAACTCACACAGCATGTCAGAGGACAATAGGGAACTACAAATAACATAGGCAATTGTTATGGATGTGAAATCCCTTCACTTATGTTTACTGTCACAGACATTCAGTTAAGCTGTTGTCACTTGTTCAATAATACCAAAAATGCTTATGGAGAAACCAATTGCTCTCCTGGTTGAATTTAAGACCTGCCTCACAGGAGAGAATCCACACATAATTCTTTGAACTGGGCCAAGACACATTGCTAAAGATGTCTGAGGCACTATGGGACAACATATTAATATTGTTTTCTCAGTGGTCATGTTTCCTATAGCCTTCTAAACTTTATTTCTCTATCCTTATATTTGTGCTTCTCCTGACCTTGTTCAGAAAAGATTCTTATTGCAGTTGACAGTGTTTTTGGAGAGACATATTACTGTTCAGAGTTCTCAGAATAAGCAGCTTTGAGCCTGCAGAGGCCAGTAGGACATTTTGTGTCAAAGTATCCATCCAGGACTCAGGAAGTACTGTGAAGGGATGAGCAGAGATATGGGGAAGAGTTCTGTGCAACGCTGGCCTGAACAGCAAATGACCATTGCATAAATGGGCCAAAAACATCTCTGGTGACACACAAGATTCACACAAGATCAAGCCAGTGATCACCTCCAGCATGAAAAGGGGGGATGAGTCTGAGGCCCCAGATGAAGCTGAGGAGGTACTTTCAGTTGATAGCTCCAGGGGAGGAAGAATTACATTTCTGTAGAAATATGGGCACTCATGCCTCAGTGGATGACTTAAACTCAAGACTCATATGTACAATAGTAATTGGACATAGAAGACTGAATAAAGTAAACAAAAAGGAAAAATCAAGCAGGGGAATGAATAAAAAATATGAAGTTGGAACCAAGCAACAAATGATGGAGAATTAGAATTGAGAAGTGAGATGTCAATGTGGTCAAGCTGCATTTCAGAACATTCATGAATGTTTCAAAGAACACATAAATTTACAAGTGAGCTTGCTTTGTTTCTTTTAATACTTGATGTAAGATGTTTTCATCTCTCAACAGTTTTGAAGGTTTCTGAGGAAGGTATTTCTGTGAACATCTGCATGGAATGAGAGCTATAACCCTCTTTCCTATAGTTTCAAGTGTCCACTATTCCTGGTTGTCTGTTCTTTTTTGATATATATACTTTCCATTATGACTTTGAAATTACATTTATTTATCTATTCATAAATTTTTAGTGTATGTGTGTATATGACAACACATATATCAATGTCACGAAACTTCAGAAATCAGTTCTCCTTGCATAATGTGGATTCTGTGGATAAGAATCACATCTCAAGACTTGGTGGCACACACCCATACAATGATGCATCTCACTGGCCCAACATTTACCATAACTTTCCTTAGTCCTGCTTCAGTAAAAAAAAAAAAAATGAGTCCTTGTTGTCTGGACCAAACAAGATCCTGGCTTTATTTGACTTTCTTGGGGTACAGGTTGTTCTCATGGCCTCCCTTCTTCTTGTTGCAGTTAAGCATACAAGGGTGTAAGTGTGGGCATCATTGTGGGCAGCACTTGTGGGCAGGGGTGTACTTCTGGATAAACTGGCAAAGGGATGGCTGGATGATGCCACTAAGCAGTTACAGTATCAGGTGCAGTGTGGACTCCTTCTGGACCTTCTATTTGGCCAGGGTGTAGGCATCTTTCATCTGTTGGTGACAAATATCAGTCACTGCTGGTCAGGTAGAATGCTTTCTTTGCCTTGTATCTCTGCCTTGATATTCTCGATAGTGTCACTGGGATGAACGTCATGGGGGACGGTCTTTCCCTTCAGGGCTTTGCTGAAGGTCTGCATGTTGGTGTCTGCTCAGTGGCCTAGTTGGAGAGGAAGTGATCGCAGTAAAATATTTATTTTCCTTGATTTTTGGTGCGAGGGAATGATGGAAGGACCTCCAGTATTCTAACCACATATTCTACCCCTGGGCCACAAACCAGTTTTATCCTGTAAACATCAATTTCTGATCTTAGTTGTAATTTTTTCTCTGTTATCTCTTTCTTATGCTTATGAGTTTAATTTTTTGCTGTTGTTTTATTACTGTTTCCCTGTATGTAGCCCAGGAGAGCTAGTTATGTAGACCAGTCTGGGCTGGAACTCACAGCCTTCAGTCTCTGATTCATTAGAGTTGAGATTATGCATTTTACTTTTAACTTGTCTGAAACTTTCATATTGGTATATTTTGTGTTTCTATTGAGTCCACTCTCTGACCTCTCCCTTTCTCCCTTATCCTCTTTTGCTGATTTTTCTTCTCAGTGACCTGATTTTTTTTATTCCTTCTCTAACTGGTTGTTATAAGTGTGCTGCTTAATTCCTGTGCACCTGTGAGAGTTTATTTCTCTTTGTGTTTGCTGAATTTAAGTTTCTTTCTATTGTGATCTGAACCGATTCTTGATGTGAGCTCATCTTCCTGGTGCTGAGGCCTGCTCTGTTACCATAGTGAACTGTCATGAAGAGTGTTGTGTGTTTGGCGTGGGTTGGAAGTTTCTTGTGCATTGTGGTGCATTTGGTCTGCAGTCTGGTTCATTGGCTGCTTTCTTACTAATGTTCCATCTGGATGTTGTGTCCAATGCTAAGTGATCAGAATGGCCTGTATTGTTCTGCTGTTCTCTGTCCAGTTCATGCTATTATGTGGGTGTTTATGTCTTAATGTTTTAATTATAGATTTATTTTACAGGTGTGATTATTTTTTCTGCACTTGCATATGTGCATCATCGATGTGCCTTGTGAATGTGATGTTCAGAAAAGGACATTGGATTACTTGGGACTGGAGTTACAAGTGGTTGAGAGCCGAAGTATGGGTGCTAGGATTTGATTTTGAGTTCTCTTCAAGAACAATAAGTGCTCTTAGCCATTGAGGCATCTTTCCAGTCATGAATAAATTCTTGTAATATTATATTTCATGATCAGTTGATTTTTTTCCTTAGTGAGTGATATTTTCCTTCTAGTGTAACAAATGTGTTACTCTAAATTCTCACTGAAATTTAAGTTTATATCTAGTATCAATCTTTTACTACAATACCAACTCTCTTTTTTCTTCCTCACTTTTAGAAATAAGTTCTTTGAGAATTTTGTACAGTGTGTTTTGATTTAAGTCCCCCCCCAAACTCTTCTTCAATTCACTGCCTTCATAAACATCTAACTTTCTTTTCTCCACTACTTCCATACAATCTAATTTGTGCTTTACTTCTATCCTTGAGCACCCTATCAGGGGCAACACACTTAAACTGACTCTTCCTCTCCCAAAATCTATATGATGCCAATAGCTCTTCACTTATGGGTGGGATTTTGTGCCCATCTCCAATCTGTATGCTGGCTGTGGTCTGTATTGAGATTTTATGGGACTTGTAGAAACTGTCAAAACACTGTGAGCTCATTTATGCTAATTCTCTGCAGTTTCCAGAAAAGAGTTTTCTCTTAGTCATCCACCACCTCTGTGTCTTACAATTTTTCAGTCTACTCTTCTATAATGATCCAACAGTTAAGTGAGTCACATGAGGGAAAATTTCTAACTAACCATCACTTCAGTGAATGGGCTCAGTACACATACATGTCCTGTGTGTCACATGGAGAACAAGAGAGAGAGATCACTAAGTATTTCCCCCTTTGTTCCTGATCCCACAAACATCTGTGATTTCTTTTTCATGTCTGTCCATATATGTCATTTATTAAATATGAAAAATGATAAGTTGGTAGAGAACTTATCTGTTATCCCTACAGGCCTGGGTTTGATCCCTAGCTCTGCATAAATCTGATGTGGTGACTCACTTCTGTGATTTTAGCACTCAGGAGGTGAAATTAAGATAATTAGGAGTTTAAGGTAATTATCCAGTGAGTTTGAGGTCAGCGTGGCCTGTATAAGAACCTGTCTCATGAAAGGAAATCAAAAGTTCTCTCGGAGTATGAGGTAAACATGTTCAAATATATTTTATGCATATATTTATATTCAAAGAATTAATTAAATATGTTTACTATAACACTCACATACTGGATATTTCACTGCATATATTTCTAAGGCTCCATTCTTTTCTCAGCCACTGCAAATTATGCATCTCAGTTACCTGTCATGCCCAGTGTGTCACGTGGCTATGGTGTCTCTTTCCTACTGATTTCATGATTAAATTTTTCCTGATCTGATCATAAGTGGTGAGTCATACCATGTGAACCAGTAAGACAAGTATTCAGTGCTGTGAGATCAGCCACATTATAATCCTCACAGGCATGAGTTTCTGTAGAAAGAGGTGCTAGACTCTTTGGGCAAAATGAGCTCCACGTGATAAACTTGCCTCACATGACTGACAGCCATACATGACATCTCATCAGCCCTCTCAGATGCAAAGAGGTCAGATGCAGAGATATGGCACAGGCATCATATTTGCTGGTGGAAATGAATCCCCCAGGATCTTGCGTCACGCTTATGCTCCAACCTTGCCCCTTGGACTCCCATCCATGGTATCCAACACGCACCACGCACCATCCATGGTATCCAA
>CAJQZJ010032290.1:5671028-5685004 GCA_907164525.1 Lophiomys imhausi
CCATCCATGGTATCCAACACGCACCACGCACCATCCATGGTATCCAACACGCACCACGCACCATCCACGGTATCCAACACGCACCACAGTCACTGAATACAGTGAGATGGACTCTGCTGAGCTAGCCCTGCAACCCTAGTTGTCCATCTGAGTTTGCCAAGTTCAGGACAGTCCCTGCTGCTTCTCAGGAATAGAAAAGTGGTGAGAATTAGGCGAGTTTCTGTCCTGAGACAACCTCAGTCTTGGACAGGAACTATATGACTGTGTCTTGATTGAGCTCTGTGTTTCCGTGACTCCTTTGGTATCCAAAGTGGATCTAGGTTTTCATTGGTTTGAGCAGTGGGTTAATTCTGCTTTTCTCCAAGCAGTTTCAGACTTTCCTTACAGATTTTTGACTAAATTTTGTATCTTTATCTACTTGAGGGAATGCATTTTCCTTTATTTCGGTGAAAGGAACACATACATATAGAGTGAGCATGTGTGTGTGTGTGTGTGTGTGTGTGTGTGAGAGAGAGAGAGAGAGAGAGAGAGAGAAAGAGAGAGAGAGGAGAAAAAGAGGAAGAAGTGATGTTAATATTTTTCATTCTTAAACTAACCTTGAAGTATGGGATAAATCCATGTTACTAATATCTATCATTCCTCTCACATACAAGGTGAGTTATCTGCTAATATTTAAATTACGATTTTGTGTCTTTCCTTGAACAGAAAGAATTTGTCTATCCAGCTCCATGACTGACTGAATATGGTCATGTTTTATTCTAAAGACAACAGCCATGCCTGGATTAATTGACAGAAAATGTTAAATTGAGAGCTGCTTGAGAGAGAGGAAGGGTGGGTAGTGAGTTATATACCTTGTGAACAACTAAAATCTCACTATGACCTTCATTTCAGATCTTCTGCTTCTGTTTTTTCTCTCACTTGTCCAATTCCATGACACTGATGATCATCCTTTCTCCATCCTGGAATCCAACCTTTTATAAACTCACCACCTTCTGAAATGCTCCAGTACTGCCAGTGTTAACTCTAAGCTTCTCACTAGACTGGGTGGACTTCTCATCTGAGGCAGGGTGCTTGGCTGCTCTTTAGAAGCAGAACACAATGGATACCACAGCTTTTTATACTCCCCTCCAAGAACTGTACACATATCCTGGGAAAAAGTCATCCTGAGGGATCCAAGTCTAGACAATTTGGTCTTGGAATATTAGGAGAATCTGTCATAGCTGACATGAGAAAGACACTTGAGCACCAATCTCTCAACCTGACAGATCCTTCTTGGTACTAGTGATACATTCCTGGATAATCCTGTTGGGAAGATGGGCCAGAGGCAGTGGGTTCAAGATTTCCTTACACCTGTCCTCTCTTATCACCTGAAGGAGGTCTCCTTTACATTCACACTCTGACATGGAAGAACTCAGCTTCAATAAGTCACATTCCATCTTTGCCTCTCCTCATATCAGGTCTTCCAGCAACATCATTAGGTTTTTAAAAAATTTGTTCGTGGTTGCAACTTTCTCCCCTTAGACTAGGGGTTTTAGAGGGTCACTGGGCATTGACTACACCTGTGATGTTTTCTTTCAATAAGTGTAGCCTCTGCTTGTCCACAGTGGGTCAGCATTTGTGTACCCAGGATGAACATGGCATATGTCTTTGTACTTGTTTTGAAATTAAATGTGCAACAATACCCATGATATGTTCTCCTTCTTTGGTCAGAGTCAAGCTTCCAAGCCTGTACCATGACCCACACTGGAGGTGTCCTGTCCACACCAAGGTTACTAAAGGGATGGAAAATGCTGAAAGGCTCAGTGTATTGTAGAGTTATAGAAGGATGCAGCATCACCCTGAGCTGGTCTGTGATGAGGATTTCTAAGATCAGGAACCTTTATCTCCTGAGGGCAGAGTTGGTGAGGGGACTTCTGAGTATCCCTTCTTCTGTAATCATGAGCTTTAGGTGTACTTCTGTCTGACCAGACATTACTTCTATGATAGAAACACCGATAGAGTCATCATATAGAAACCTGCATAGTCATCACTCATGAAATGATAATAAAGTTGGTTTTGGTCCTAAGATGGTGTTCAGCTCTTCTTGCCCAAACTCTTGAGTTTCCATCTCTAAAAGTGGATGACTGTGACTTCCAGAGTCCAGTGACATTAGATGGACATGTATTCCATCCAGAGTATCACAGTGTCCAGCTCAGGCTAAATAATGGGTTTGTAGTATTGCCTAATCATAAAATCATAGGCCATGTTATATGACATTCTCGAACCCCCTTCACTATCAGTTTTTCTATTAAACCCCCTTTTATAAAGTTGCCATCTGAAGTTACTACCCAACCCTTGTAGTGTATGTATCCTCACATGTCAAAAACCTGATAAAGGGTTGGATAGATGACTAAGTGTTTAAGAGTATTGACTTTTCTTCCAGATGACACTGCTTCAGTTTCCATCACCCACATCATGTCTCACAATGATTCTAAACAAAAGTTTCATCGACTCTGATTCCACCTTCTGACCTACCTGGATACCAAGCATACACATAGTGCACAGACATACATATAAAAACATCAGCATAAATACCATAAAATAAATTAATCTTTATTAAAAAAAACCTGATCAAGGATATCCCTCACAGATGTGCCAAGTTGCTTATTCCTTAGTTGTTTCCACACCCACTCAAATTATTAACTGAGAAGAGTCATCACAGTTGGCTTCTGTATTCTCTTGACAAGTTTTTATTTTGACTTTGTTATATTTATATCTTATTGCAAGCTCTCTTTGAAGGTCTCTTGTGTAATAGGAAAGTTTCAGATAACAAATATGTTTGGCAAAATTTTCAGCCTTATATTGCAACACTCAATATTTTAAAAAGTCAGAGTTACTTGTCTTGATGAGTTGGTTCCATGTCTTGCCATCAGCATTGGCTATCCTAAGTTCCAGCTCTCCTTGAAAAAGTCCTTCTTTTACCTGTAATGGGTCCTAACATTGCTTTGTAGAGCAAGACAAAAGAACTTCCCTGGGCACCCATAAATACCAAAGATGTAGTGTACACGTGACCTTACTACAATGTGTGTAATGATGCAAATTTAGCAAGCACATAGGAATTCCCCTGCAATTGAATATGATATTTGCTCATATTAGTTTATTACCGATGATATATGTATTTCAAGGGCCACATACCAAGTAGCATAGATGTAGGCATGGAGCTGTTCATCCCCAGCACTGATTACGTACTCTCTCCTTTTGGGATTTCCTTATAACATGGTAGGCAGAAGACAAGATGGTTTTGTTCCTTGTGGCTAAGGAATTGTTTCTAAATTCACATGTATTTCTTCATGAAAGAATAGTGAGAGATCATCCTCTTTCCTGAAACAGGTTTGCTATCCTTATTCCTGGATCACACACAGAAAACTTCAGATTATCTTTGTGGCATTGGTGTGTCATGTTAAGGTGAAATTGCATTCTGGAAGACTTTTCATCAGAGTTTCTTATTACTAATTTTTCATAGTGAAAGAGAGGCTCCAGAGAAGGTAATAGATTATAAAGGAGTGTATGTTAAAAGGACAAGGGTGACCCATGAGCAAAGTCAGATATACATTTTTAGGCATGAGAAATAAAGGTGATAAGGTGGCTTTAGATCTCAAGAAGCTCCATGTAGCTACAAAGGGAAGAATTACATTCCCAGTGGAGTGAGGGGTCAACATTTTAAATCTCTAGTATTCTCAGCTGAAGAATGAATATAACAATTTAATTTTTTCAGTGATGAAATTAATTTTATATCTCACCAACCACTCTGATTTCCATTCCAACAGATTTTATGGAAATATTATATCAAAACAATCAATTACCCATAATAAACTAAAGATAATCTACACAAGATTTCCAACTACAAGTGGTTGCTTAAACAGATAAAACTTTTTCTTGAACAAACATGATGCTAAGCATAATTTAACAGCACTCTGTATTGGACTTGATGATGATTACTGATTGAAATCTCTATGAATGTCTGTCCTCAGATCCACCACTGGTTTGGATCACCATCTTATTCCATTTTTCCCTAAACCCCTTCTTCTTCATCCTCCCTGAAGTCTGAACTGTCTTTGGTGCAAGCCAGGTGAGGATCCGATTACCTAGGCAATGTAATTCACTTATGATTGCCTGTGGTAGAAGTTAGGTCTATCTAGTAAATTATTATGTGGTTCATCTTGGCATCTGGAAACACATAAAGCTTGTTGTCCCTTTAGCTGCTGAAATGACAGAGTGCAGTTGAGACCATAGTTCTAAGAACTGCCTTTTGAAGGGACATGGCTAAGAACTGCCATGTTGAAGGGCCTGGCTAAAAATTTAGACATACTGCAAGAGGAAGTCAGTTGGAAAAAAAGGATTAAAACAGGAAAAATTGCAATAAGAAATCAGTTGAAGAAAAAGAAGAAACCAATTGAAGAAAAAAGAAGAAACCAGACAAACTGCTAGAGGACATTGGTTGAAAGAAGAAGAACGGGACTTCTGGAGAGTTTATTAAAGCCTGCACAGCACCAGAGGAGTGAATGAGGTGAACAGAGTTTAAAAGCAATTTGAGCAGCCCCCAATTTGACAGTTGGAACAGACTGTCATTATAAACTGGCCACTATTTGGTGAAGATGAGAGTGGGGAATTGGAAATGGAGAACCCTGTTTCTTTCTTGTACCACATGTTCATCAGGTTTCAGTAAAGTCTTTTTCTTTTTAAAAATATTTATTACTTCAGGTTACATCTCCATCACAGTGTCCTCTTTCCACCCATCCCAGTTCCGCCCTCCAACCCTCTACCCCCTATACCTTCCATCCTACTCTTCTGGAGTGGAGTGTCCCTACATAACAGTCCCCAGCCCCAGTTCAGCAGTCATAAGAGGGCCAAGAGCCTCCTCATACACTGGGAGGCTACAAGGCAGCACCACTAGGGCAGTGTCTCATTGACAGTAAACAAAGTCTATGTTCATGTTCCCTTTGCATTGGCTGTAGTATAGTTATCCTGTACTATATGGCTAAAAGACAATTATAAGTGAATAGATGCCATGGACATCCTTCTCATTCTGGGTTAGCTCACTCAGGATGAGCTTCTCTAGTTCCATCCATTTGGCTGCAAATTGCATGATTTTGTTGTTTCTGATGGCTGAGTAGTATTCCATTGTGTAGATGTACCACAGTTTTTTAATCCATTCCTCGGTTGAGGGACATCTGGGTTGTTTCCAGTTTCCAGCTATTACAAATAATGCTGCTATGAACATAGATGAAACTTCCCTGTCATTTGGTGAGGAATCATTTGGATGTATACCCAGAAGTGGTATGGCTGGGTCCCGAGGCAGAGCTATTCCAAATTTTCCAAGATATCATCAGACTGACCTCCAGAGTGGTTGCACAAACCTGCACTCCCACCAGCAATGGAAGAGAGTTCCCCTTTCTCTACACCCTCGCCAGTATGTACTGTCATTTGAGCTTTTGATTTTAGCCATTCTGACAGGTGTGAGATGGAATATCTGAGTCATCCTGAGTGGCAGTTTTCTGATGATTAAGGATGCTGAGCATTTCTTCAAGTGTCTCTCAGCTATTAGGGATTCCTCGTTTGTGAATTCTCTGTTTAGTTCTGTTCCCCATTTTTTGATTGAATTATTTTGTTTCTTGGCATTTAATTTCTTGAGCTCTTTGTAAAATTTGGATATTAGCCCTCTGTCAGATGTGGGGTTGGTGAAGATTTTTTCCCAATCTGTAGGCTGCTGTTTTGTTCAAATGACAGTGTCTTTTGCCTTACAGAAGCTTTTCAGTTTCATGAGGTCCCATGTACTGATTGTTGGTCTTAGATACTGAGCTGTTGCTGTTCTGTTCAGGAAGTTGTCACCTGTCCCAATGAGTTCTAGGGTTTTCCCTACTTTCTCTTCTAATAGATTTAGTGTGTCAGGCCATATGTTAAGTCCTTTGATCCACTTGGACTTAAGTTTTGTATAAGGTGATAAGTATGTGTCTAATTTCATTCTTTTGCATGTCAACATCCATTTGAACCAGCACCATTTGATAAAGATCCTATCCTTTTTCCATTGTACAGTGACCATAGGTGTGTGGGTTCATTTCTGGGTCTTCGATTAGATTTCATTGATCCGCTAATCTGTTTATATACCAGTACCATGCTGTTTTCATTACTATTGCTTTGTAGTACAGCTTGAAGTCTGGGATGGTGATACCTCCAGATTTTTTTTATTATACAAGATTGATTAGCTATCCTGGTCTTTTTCTTATTCCATATGAAGTTGAGAATTGCTTTTTCCAGGTCTATAAAGAATTGTGGTGGTATTTTGGTAGGGATTGCATTGAATTTGTATATTGCTTTTGGCAGGATGGTCATTTTTATTATTTTGATCCTACTTATCCATGAGCATGGGAGATCTTTCCATCTTTTGATGGCCTCTTCAATTTCGTTCTTCAAGGTCTTGAAGTTCTTGTCATACAGGTCTTTCACTTGCTTGGTTAGAGTTACCTGCAGGTATTTTATATTGTTTGTGGCTATTGTGAAGGGCATTGCTTCCCTAATTTCTTTCTCAGCCCACTCTTTTATTTTCTGTATAAAGAAGGGCTTCTGATTATTTTGAATTAATTTTGTATCCAGCCACCTTTCTGAAGGTGTTTGTCAGTTGTAAGAGTTCTCTGGTGGAATTTTGGGGGTTGCTAATGTATACTATCATATCATCTGCAAATAGGGATAATTTGACTTCTTTGTTTCCAATTTGTATCCCCTTGATCTCCTTTAGTTGTCTTATTGCTCTAGCAAGAACTTCAAGTACTATATTGAAGAGATATGGCAAAATTGGGCATCCTTGTCCATGAGTTTAGAGGAAATGCTTCAAGTTTCTCTCCATTTAATTTGACGTTGGCTACTGGCTTGCTGTATATTGCCTTTATTATTTCTAGGTATGGTCCTTGTATGCCCGTTCTCTCCAGGACTTTTAGCATGAAGGGGTGTTGGATTTTGTCAAATGCTTTTTCAGCATCTAGCGAGATGATTATGCCACTTTTTCTTTCAACTTTTTTATATGGTGAATTACATTGATGGATTTTTCATATGTTGAACCATCCCTACATTACTGGGATGAAGACTACTTGATTATGGTATATGATACTTTTGATGTGTTCTTGGATTTGGTTTGCCAGTAGTTTATTAAGTATGTTTGCATCTATGTTCATGAGGGGGGTTAGTCTGAAATTGTCTTTCTTTGTTGAGTCTTTGTGTGGTTTAGGAATCAGGGTGACTGTGGCCTCATAGAATGAGTTTGGCAGTGTTCCTTCTGATTCTATTTTGTGGAAGAGTTTGAAGAGTATTGGTATTAGCTCTTCTTTGAAGGTCTGGTAGAAGTCTGTGCTGAAACCATCTGGCACTGGGCTTTTTTTTTTTTTTGGTTGAGAGAGATTTTTAATGACTGTTTCTATTTCCTTAGGGGTTATAGGGCTGTTTAGTCTGTTAACCTGATCTTCATTTAACTTTGGAAGGTGGAATTTATCAAGAAAATTGTCCATTTCACTTAGGTTTTCAAATTTGGTGGAGTACAGTTTTTTAAAGTAGGACCTGAAGATTCTCTGGATTTTCTCAATGTCTGTTGTTATTTCTCCCTTTTCATTTCTGATTTTGTTGATTTGGGTTTTTTCCCTCCACCTTTTAGTTAATTTGGCTAAGGATTTGTCTATTTGTTGATTTTCTCAAATAACCAACTCTTGGTTTCATTGCTTTTCTTGTATCATTCTTCTAAGTTGTTGATTTCAGCCTTAAGTTTGATGATTTCCTTCCTTCTGCTTCTCTTGGATGTGTGTGCTTTTTTTCCCCAGTTCTTCCAGTTCAGCTGTTAATTTGACAGCTAATATGAGCTGTCACACTTTTCTTTTTTAAAACATTTCTTTATTACTTCAGGTTACATCTCCATATCAGTGTCCTCTTTCTGCTCCTCCCAGTCCTGCCTTCCCACCCTCTACCCCCTATCCCTTCCATCCCACTACTCTTTTTTCTTCGGTGTATTTATCTTCTCTGGGTGGAATTTTCCTTCTAAAATCTTCTGTAGGGCTGGATTTGTGGGTAGATACTGTTTTAATTTGGTTTTGTCATGGAATACCTTGTTTTCTGCATCTTTGTTGATAGAGAATTTTGCTGGGTATAGTAGTCTGGCTGGGCACCTATGTTCTCTCAGGTCTTTAGGATGTCAGCCCAGGCCCTTCTTGCTTTTGAAGTTTCTGAGGAGACGTCATGTGTAATTCTGATGGGTCTGCCATTATGTTACTTGACCTTTTTCTCTTACAGCTTTTAATATTCTTTCTTTGTTCTGTACATTTGGAGTTTCAATTATTATGTGGTGAGAGAAGTTTCTTTTCTGATTTAATCTATTTTGTGTTCTGTATGCCTCTTGGAATTATATTGGCATCACTTTCTCTAAGTTTGGAAAGTTTTCTTCTATGATTTTGTTGAAGATGTTTCCTGGACCATGGAGCTGGAAGTCTTCTCTTTCCTCTCTATGCCTATAATTCTTAGGTTCTGTCTTTTTATTGAGTCTCTGATTTCTTGGATGTTATGGGTGAGAACTTTTTTAGATTTCTCATTTTCTTTGGTTGTTGTATTGATTTCTTCCATCAAATCTTCCACACCTGAGACCCTGTCTTCCATCTCTTGTGTCCTATTTTTGATACTCATGTCTGTAGTTCCTGTTGTCTTACCTTGATTCTCCACCTCCAGGATTAACTCTGATTGTGTTTTCTTTATTGCTTCTACTTCCAATTTCAAGTTTTGAACCATTTTATTCATTTTATACATTTCCTGTTCCAATTTGCTTGTCTTTGTCTGCAAATCTTTCAAATCTTTCATTGCCTTGTCTTTTTCCTGTTCATGTTGGGCTGCGTTGGCTTCGAGGTCTCTAATGGTATTCTCCATTGCTTTTATTTGTAAAATTGAGGATTCTTTGTATGATTTCATTTCTTCTTGAAAGGACTCCACCATTTTTCTAGGTATAGATTTGTCATTTTCATGTGTTTCAGCTGTGGTGGGATGTTCAGGGCCTGCTGTGTTACCTTCGAGGAATTTCACTGGAGTCGTATTTCCCTGATTTTTGTTATTTTTGTTCTTTCACTGACCTTTAGCCATCTGGTTGCCCTAAGCTGATTGTTCCTGATGTCTTCTGGACCGTTTCAGTGGCACTGCTAGTCCTTTTGGGTGTTGCAGTGACCATGTGAATATTGGGTGCTCAGGTAGCAGGGAGGTACCTCTATCTGGCAGTTGGGGCTACCTCCCAACACCCTGTACCCCGGACCTCTGCCCCACACTGCTGGTTTTTGCTTTGGACCCCTAGTCTTTGGCCCTCGCCACTAACCTCTGCTTTGGGCCCTGAAACTGCTTCTGTACTAGTGACCTCTGCTTTGGGCCTGAGCCTGTCCACTCACTGGGTTTTTTGGTGGCTTTTGCCCATTTCTAGGGCTAGCTCCTCAGCCCTGGTTCTCCTCCATGCCACACCTGGGGTCCTGACAGCGCTGCTCCTTGCGGTCTGGGTTCTTCGCATGCAGCATGCTGCACCCTGATGCCTGTGTCCATGCTGTGCTGTGCCTTGCTGCTTGAGTTCCCTGGCATGCTGCTCCCCGCTGTCTGGGTCCGCACTGCACTGAGTCCAGCTGCCTGTGTTGCTGCTGGATTCTGAACTGCCCTGCACCCCGAGTCGTGCTGTGCTCTGGCCCATGGTAGGTCTGTTTACCTGAGTGTCTGAGGGTCCCACGAGGGACCCCCACTAGTCCCTGGGTTTTCCAGGTGTGACCCTGTGGGTTCACACTTCTCAGGATGTTGCTCAGATTGTTTATATTTCTGCAATGTTGTAGCTATTCCCCCCTTCCCCCTCCCCCACTTAAAATGTGTCCCTGCTGATTGCTGCCATCTTGGATCCAACTAGTAAAGTCTTTTTCTAACAAATATCAATTGGACTGATGTCATGCAAAGTTAAAGTAAAATGTCCCAAGGACAGGATCTCAGTGCTAAATCACTCTGACTTATTCCAAATCATGTGAAGGCCAAGGCAGCTTCAGATGCCCCACTATTAGAATCTGCTTTGACTGAGTGTTTTTTTCCTTTACTTGAGATCCCTGTAGGGTAAAGATGTGCACTCTTAGAATCTCTCTGCAAAATAGAAGGTAGGCTGTAGATAATGTATCTCCAGATCCCATTACTAAATGGACCTGCTCATGTTTTTTGTAATAACCCTAAGTATAAGCAACATTTCCAACTCATGCTTGGCCAGTGCCCCATGTCCATCCTGCATGATATCCTCATATTTGTTCTGTAACCCGGGACAGTTTCTTCAGACAGGGTAAATGTCTCCTCCAGGTGACAGGCTCTTATTTACTCTAGCTTGTGTCTGGACTAGTACCAGACCCTCTAGTTATGCCACAGATAATTACAAGGTCTCACTACAACCTATGCCTTATCTGTCACATTGCACCATAACCAGAACTACCTGCAGGTTAAACTTCTTTCTTCCTTAACCAGTTACTTTGCAGTAAGTATGAGTTAGGGATAATCCTACCACTTTGGAACCTCTGCATGGGACTCTTCATTTACCCAGCCTGTCCATTTGTGCAGCATCTGAGTTTTGACCATAACTAGTCATCCTCCCAGCCTTGAAGATGCTATTGTGAAGTTTCAGGCTCATACTTCAGGGAGTTTCCAGAGCCACAGAGACACACTGAGCACCTGACTGTAGTTCACCTCGAGCCAAATCCTTTCTCCTAATCTTAACAGTGCAAGGTTGTTTCCTCCATCGCCAATGCAGTCATCAATGTCCACTGAGATAAGTCCACACATACTTAGTCTCAGGAAATAAATTTACTGATATCACCATCTGTTTTTTTTTCCCCCATGGGATCAGGAAGATGTAGTTGCAAAGGTGCAAATGATGGATAAATCAACTGAAGCTTTCTGCTCTTCAGGGAGCTACATAGAAGAGGAATTAAGCTCCCTGTAATAACCCAGATGTCCTTCAACCAAAGAATGGATACAAACAAACAAACAAAAACTGTGGTGCATTTACACAATGTAATACTACTAAGCTATCAGAAACAAGGAAATCATGCAATTTGAAACCAAATGGATGGAAAAGCTCATCCTGAGTGAGCTAACCTAGACCCAGAAAGAAACACATGATATGAACTCAATTACAACTGGATATTAGCCATATAGTGCAGGATAACCATCCTACAACCCACAGACACAAAGTGACAGGGACCTAGCATAACTATACTATGAGAAACTCCACCCAGCTGAGGACTGAAACAGATGCTGAGACATGCTGCCAGACTTAGGTGGAAGTCTAGGTGTTGTGTATAAGAGAGGGAGGAGGAATAGAGAAATTCAGAGGAAACAAGAACTCCACATGAAGATCCACAGAACCAACCAACCTAGGCTTCTAGAGGCTGAAAAGAGTGAAACACTAAGCCCTCCCCTCAAAAAAAGCATATATAGATCAGACCTAGGGCCCCTTCACATATATAGATAATAGGCAGCTTGGTCTTCAAGCAGATCCCTTAACAAGTGGAGGTGGGGCTGTGTCTGACATGGACTCTGTTGTCTGTTAGTGGAACACCTTGCTATAGCTGGAGAGCCATGATGGGCCCTAATGCAATAGGAAGCTCTTAGCCCTCACGTGACAAATGAACTGAGGGGGTTGATATGTGAAGGGATCCCCTCAGCTGAAGAGGTGAGAGAGGTGGAAGAGGGTGGAGGGGATTGGGTGAGGAGGAGGGAGAAGGCTGTCATTGAGATATAACTTGAATGAATAAATTTTAAAAATTGAAATTAAGTGAGTGGCCTGTTATGATTGAGTTAAACAAGGACAGAATTTATGGCACAAACAGAGTATAGGGCAGGCTTATGAGTGCTTACCCAGGAGGAAGAATCTTCAGCTGTTCTGAGAAGTGAAATTCTGACATGATACTGTGACACCATTTCACTCTTAGGCAATGAATATGATCTATGGTTTCATGTCTAAACAATAAAAATATTTAGGCAAATGGACATATGACTGTGTTGTTGGTGTACAGAGACCACTGCTAGGGATGAACATATGGAAATTGAAATATATTAGGAGAAAGGATAAAAGTCTTCAGTAGTAATCTGATAACAAATAATGTATGCATTATAGTGTGTTGTGTATGTTGGTTTCCAGTGTACCCCTAATATGGAGCTCAGGTTATGAATATAGTTACCATTGAGTAGGTCAAGAAAAGAAGAATTCTTTTTAAATGCATAAATAAATAAATAACTTTACATCACAACTGCAGTTTCCCCTCCTTCCTCTCCTCCCAGTCCTTGCTCTCACACTCCTACACCATTCACTCCTTCTCTGTTTCTCTTCAGAGAAGGGGAGGCCTCCCATGGATAGCAACCAGATTTAGCATATAAAGCTGCAGTAAAACTAGGTCCACTTCTCCTATTGAAGATAGATGAGGCAGCTCTACTGGGGGAAAGGGTACCAAAGGCAGGCAATAGAGTCAGAGGCAGGCTTTGCTCCTGCTGTTAGAAGTCACACATGAAGACTAAGGTACACAATTGTAACATGTACAGAGGGTCTAGGGCCAAGCGAAAACCCATTCAGGCTCCCTCATTGATGGTTTAGCTTCTGATAGCACCTATGGGCCTAGTTTAGTTAATTCTGTAGGTTTTCTTGTGGTTTTATTGACCCTTCTGGCACTTACAATCATTCTTGCCCTTTTTCCTCAGGCTTTTGAAAGCTCTGTGTAATGTTTGCCTGTGGATCTCTGCATCTTTTCCATCAGTTTCTGAGTTAAGCCTCTCTGATGTTAAGTCTCCTGTTCCAGCACATCTTGCAGTCAGGAAAAATTTTAGACTTAAGGTTTTATGACTGGGTTGGTGTCCCAATCCCTTCATTGGTAGTCTTGTCTGGTAACAGAAGATAGTCACCTCAGGCTCCATATCTGCCATTGCTAGAAGTTTTAATTAGGGTCATCTTCATGGATTTCTGGGAGTTTTCATTGCCCTAGGTTTCAGATGGAAGATAGAATCTCAGGTGTAGAGATATGATAGAAGAAATCACCACAACAATCAAAGAAAATGTTAATCTAAAAGTTCCTGACACAAAACATCCAGAAATCTGAGACACTATGAAAATGACCAAACCTAACAACAATAGGATTAGAAGAAGGAGAAGATTCCAAGCTCAAGAGCCCAGAAAATATTTTCAACCTAATCATAGAAAAAAAATCCTGGGAGATCCAAGATGGCGGTGGCCGGCGCGGACGTATTTTGATTTCGGGGTCAACAGTCACAAGGCAGCAAGTGTTGCAGGATGCTATACAAAGGGCACGACCCCTTCTAAATCTCACCCAGCTGCACAGGGACCATGGAAGATGCCTGGGCAGGACGCCCCTTCCCACTCTCGGACACGCTAGGAAGCCTCTGGACCCGGGAATCGGGATAACCCATCCCCCAACAGGAGAGAACCCCGGTAAATTCCAACCTAATACCCAGCCGGCAGATTCAGAACCCCCACAGAGATAATCCCCACCCTGCTGGGCACTCCCAGGTCTCACACAGATGATCCAATTATCTGGTGAAAGGTTGCGACCCTTGGAAGTGAGCGGAGCTCTGCTGCAAAGTGCCTTCAGACCACAGATCGCAGTCTGTGATGTCACTGGCCAGTTTCCAAGCCGCGGGAGCAGCAAGGCTACTGGAGCTGAACTGCAGATTTACACTCAACAGGAACCAACTCCAGGCAAACTGTGAGACATTTGAAACTGTCCTATATCGGACTTTTATACTAGTATGGGGCCTTCCAGTGGGGAACCAGAGCTTACTTGTGTTGTACACAGCTCTGCCACCTGGATTAGTTAGGTCTCCATCTGGGAGGTGGGGCTGAATGACTCACCTTATAGGGGTGGAGTAAGGCAACGCTACTCCTACACCAAAGCACCCCCTTTGGA
>CAJQZJ010032290.1:5704952-5734765 GCA_907164525.1 Lophiomys imhausi
GTCATTCTAGCTCTATTCATTCTCAAAGGTCATTCTAGCTCTATTCACTTGGAGAATTAAGCAGGTGGTCTGCTGAGAAACTAACTGTCTAAATAAACCTCACTCATCTCAGTTAACTTAAAGGGCTGCTTGCAAAAGTCCAAAGTCACTAACTTCTTCCTGGGTCAATGGGGGAGAAGGCACAAAGAGATACAAAGAGGGGAAGAATCATTCACACACACACACACACACACACACACACACACGCACATATTCAAGGAAAGACTTGGAGGAGGCCAATTTCGCCCAAACACTTTATTGCCCTGGTTATAGTTTTATACTCTGAATGAAAACTCTGCATCTCCAACTTCACTGCCCTGCAGGAATATGTCATCCCACCTTAAATTCCTGGTGGGCCTGCTCTGATGATCTAACTCCCTGTGTCCAGACACCGCGGCTTCGAGATAGTTCTACCAGTTTCTGTGTCCTTGTTCAGCTTTTTCCCCATTTTACATATTTCTCTCAGGAGAAATTTGCTCTGGCAAGGGATCCTGTTAATGACCATGGCCTGCTCCGAACCCGGAGGGAGCAGATATCTACAGTCACCTTGGCTATTCTCCTAGGCCTTGGGGCTGTGGGGGCGGGGATGGGAATAACCTCTCTTGTCTTATCCAACAGACACTATTCATATCTCTGACAGGCCATAGACATTGGTATTGAGCGGCTGGAGGCCAGCATATCCAACCTAGAAAAATCCCTTTCCTCCCTGGCAGAAGTCGTCCTGCAGAACTGGCAGGGCCTCGACCTCCTCTTCCTCCAACAGGGGGACCTCTGTGTTACCTTAAAGGAAGAGTGCTGCTTTTACGCAGACCATACAGGGGTAGTCAGGGACAGCATGGCCAAGGTTAGAGAAGGACTAGAAAAAAGAAAACGTCAAAGAGATTTAGAAGAGGGGTGGTTTAAGAATTGGTTCTCCACCTCCTCCTGGCTCACCACCTTACTCCCCTCTTTGTTAGGCCCACTGGTAGGGATGCTCCTTCTCCTAGCATTTGCACCTTGGGCTTTAAGAAAAATTTCAGAGCTTGTCAGACAACAATTCGACTCTTGGACTACAAAGTCAATCCAGGTCCATTATCATAAGCTTGAGCTAGCTGACCAGGGATTCTCAGACACTGATGAGAAATAATCCTCAGAGCCACCTTTTCCCAGAGTGGTGCCCTCCCTTGACCTGGCACCCTTGTGGAGTGTGAGACAAAGTACCACGGGGGGTGGACCACCATAGTCCATATCTGGGTCCCCCGAGAAGTATACATGATTGCATAGAGGTTGATGTCAGCTTGACCTTGCTCTGCCCCCTGAGGACGCTTAGGGAAATAAGAGCCTGGTCCCCCCTCTCTCCTGCAAGAAGACATCCATTGGGTTCAAAAGACCCTGGGAGATCAGGTCACTACTTCCCTTCCCTGGGATTTGCCAGTCAAATTACTCTCAGTGGTCCTGGTTACCTGGTGCCAGCCTCCTCTTTTTTATAAACATAAGGGAGGAGATTCTGGGAACCAAAACTGTTCCTGCTCAGCTGGACAATAGGATCCTGGAGCTTTTGTTAAGAGTTAACTTCTGTGAATACATCTGGACCTCCCCTAAGGAGTTCTGTGGTCTGACACTCTATTACTCCCTAGCTGCTGATTCCTGATGAGAGGCAAAAGTACATTCTGTAGTTTGGTAACCTAGCAACCCAAAGGCACTAACGTCAGGGCAAGGTAGTTTCTGCTAATACTCCCCTCTTCTGCAAAGCATATATTCAGCTATGAGAAAATAAAGTTTGAGACTTGATCAGAATCCTGTCTTGTCTCCATTCTCTCATGTCTGTTCTGTCCCCCACCCATCCAGGACATGCTCCCCCAGAGCCATGTTTGAATTACAATCAACTTTGGGGTTTGGGAGAATCTTGAGAAAAGTTCCCTTTTCTCCTGAGGATAGGGTTAGCAGTTGGAACATCAAGTGTCTTCTCATCTGTGAGTATTGGTTCTTCTAAGTTGCAGCTTCCCTTCACAGAGTACTGTCTAATATCAATAGTGGGTCTTTAGCTCCCATCAAGACAAATAGCTCCCCTTGGCATCCAAGCAAACAGAAGATGAAATGTGCATGTTTTAATACATTATTGCAATGATCAAATTTAGCAAGCACATAGTGCTTCCTCCTGAAATTTAATAAGACCTTTGATTATATTATTAAATACCCTTTGTTATTAATTATATTAAACACACACACACACACACACACACACACACACACACAATCACACAATTCCTTTTTCCAGAACAATGACAGGTTCTGTTTTCCCACAGATCTTTTAATTATAAAGCAAAGATAAAATACATCTCAATTCTGTAACATGCCAGCATGGATTGTTTCTAAAAGATGCAAGCTACATAGCAACAAGTATTTAAAACAGCATTTGGTTGAGAAACATAGTCAAAGCAGATTTCAAGAAAGCCCCAGCCTAGCAGAGCACTACAGCAGTCCTTGTCTTTTCAGATCCTTGTTTGTCTTTTTGTTCATGACATTTCCATGGAAGTCTTCATATTCTTTCTTGGTGGCAGACTGCCATTGTTATAAAGCCTGCTGCAGTTTCAGCTTGCCTCACAAAGAGGCATCATCTTCAATCTGTGTCACAAAAGTAGAAAGTGTTTGGGATAACAAAAACACCTCATACATGAGCATAATGACATTCATAAAAGTGCCCCTAGATGAAAACCTTCACTCTATAGTAGGTGTAGTTTCCAAAAATCTCACAGTTGATATTCATGCCATGAAGTTTATATAGTCAGTAGGGAATGGGTTTACCATCCCAGCCTGGGGGTAGAATTAGGGAGTTGTAAATGATTTCATTCTCTTCTTCCCCCCTTTAGGTCTCTACTTCCAACACTTGCTGATCTGCTCTTCTTCCTCCTCTTGCTCTTCTGTCCTGGCTTGTTTGTGCTGTACATTTGAATGAGTGAGCTGTCACTGTTCCCTAAGAATCTCCACATATTCATAATGTATTTGTACTTCTCAGTGTCCCCTTTTGTACCCCTTGATTTGGGATTTTGGCAATCAAAAATGTGTCAAGTGACTCCAGCAACTTTATTTGGTGGGAAATAGCCCAAGTATGATCTTAATCTTCTAGGATCTCACTGTAATTCATGCCTAAAGCTAATAGTACATATTTCAACCTGTCTGCACATGTGGACACTAACTCCTTCCAGGAACAGAATGCAGCAATGCCAAAATTGGCTCCAATATGGTTCAGGAATCTACTTGCCTTTTTCAGCTATCCAAGAAAGTTACCACTTTCACACTTTTTCTCAAAGTCAGTCCAAATCTTTCCAAAGAGCTAATTCTGATCCTGAAGAGCCTTCACTCTATCTGTGTAATTCTGGAGATACTCCACCAGCACCTCTGGATATCTCGTATACTCTTCAGAATATAGGTAATAAGTCTTTGTTTCTTGAGGAATGTCAAATAAATGGTAAAAGTTGGACAGGTATGTGATGCAATCCAGCTTCTCAGATGACTTCAGGTTAATGCAGTTGAGGGAGCAATCATGGAGATCACAGACATGAACATATTCTTCTTCATCTGTGAAATTTCACTTGGATTCTCTTAAGCCTTCAGGAGCTCCTGAAATTCCACTGATATTGTACATAGATCTCATTTGGATGCTTCCAATGCAATTATTTTATTTTATTGAGTCCATTATAGAATTAAGCAAACTTATTGGGTCCTGAAATAGCATTGATTTACTCCTTTTGTAGTCTATATTTATCATCATACAAATCCTTCAAGCTCCAGCTGACATCCATGTGCCTCTCTTGCATGGCCTGAGTATGGTGACTGGGACTGATCTGATCAAGAGAATGGAGTTCTTTCTAAACATCTCTTTTGCCATGATATCTATGATCTGCTCCTTCTTTTCATGATAGCCTTTTTACGCCTCCAAAATTGTCTCAATTTTCCCTACATTGTGGGGCTTCAAATCAGACCACCAACATGGCTGGAATATATTTCAATAGTCCCAGACCAAGTATCATAGCTCTTAAGATGCAGGCATGGAACTGTCCAACCCCAGTGCTGATTCTAGTCTCACATCTTTTGGGAGTTCCAATAAACATGGGAAGCAAGATACAAAATGTTTTTCTTCCTAAGGGCCAAGGACAAGTCTCTACCATCATAAAATGTTTATATGAGTGGAGTATGAGAGCTCAGCCTCTTTCCTGAAATGGGTGAGATGTCCTAACTTCTTGATCCTACACTGAAGGATTCATATTATCTTTGTGGCATGAATTTATAAACATGACAAAGATTATCACTGGTTTAATTTCAATAAAATTTTATACATGAAAATAGAGAAGGAATATAGCTGTGGAACTGAGAAGTGTCAGGGTAAAACATCAAGAAGGAACTACATTCCTGTGGAGTGAGGTTTCAAGACTCCAAATCTCAAAGATTTTCAGCTGAAGATTAAAAATGGTCAGCTTAAAATTTCCAATGATGTAACTTGCTTTCTATCCCTTTCAAATACTTTAGTTTCATTTGCAACAGTGTTTATAGAATTAATTCATCAAATAAATCAATTAGCCATGGCAAACTAATGCTATGTAAATGTGGCTTTCAACTCCAACTGGTTGCTTGAGCAGATCCATCTTCTGTTTAAATCTACAAGATGCATAACACAAGATAAAGCTACTCTGTGTTGGCCTTGATGTCAGATTCCTGATTGGGATCTAGATCATAAACTGACCTCAGGTTTGCCATTGTGTTAGATCAGAGAGTCCCCTTCCACGATATTCTAGACATCTTCTTCTTCATCCTGCATGAAGTCTGGATTTCCTTAATGCATCCAGCGTGAGAATATTTGTTTTATGTTTTTGTTTCCTCCTTTGTCTTTCCATTCTTGTGAGTTTGATTCTGACACACACACACACACACGCACGCACGCACGCACGCACGCACGCACGCACGCACGCACGCACACACACACACACACACACACACACATATATTTCACTAAATTTATTTTTAGTTTTCTACCCTCACTGCTCTACCTTCTTCTTTGGCTCTTACCTTACTAGTCTCCAGACTGATTGCTACTTTCGTTTCTTACATGATGCAAGGTTGTTGAAAATATGTGAATTATTCTTTCATTTCTTTCTACTTATTTTTTTGGAGAATGTTGTGCAGTGTGTTTTGACCATAACCACCCATCTCATGAGTCCACCCAGAGAGATATATGGGACTCTTCCATACTCATCCAACTCTGTGTCCACTTTTTTTTTCCACCAAGTGAAATTTATGTTGCTCATATATTCATAGATGTGTGGACTTCTACCGGAGCATGGTTGACTTAACAAGGACTAGACATCCTTATATCTATCAACTGACAATAGCTTCCCAGCTAAGAGTGGGAATCTGTGCCTACCTCCACTCCCCATACTGAATTTTGGTAGTGTTTGAGCTTGCAACACATGCTGTCACAAATACTAAAGTTCCTACTGTAGGAACGCAGTAGGATCTTTGCATAAATAAAAGTCTTATCCAGTAGGGACAATAAAATACTTGAATTCCTGAAGCAATCCAGCCAGCAGCAGGAAGAAGAAGGAATTCCAGCCAGGAGCAGCAGGAAGGAGGCACACACCATGGGTTAGAAAAAAGAGCCTCATTCCACATGGCCAGGAACATTGGCATACCATGGAGAATGGCAGTCCAAGGGGATGTATGTATATATGGGGTCATATTTGGGTAATAGAATTATAAGCTAGCTTAGATGGGCTAAGATTGCACAACTCAGGCCAAGGCTTGTGAAAATCCAAAAAACAAAAAACAAACAAAAAAAATACTTGAATTCCTTTGAATAAAAGCTTTACAAAATAAGGGAATCGTTGCATTTGATGAGCTGGCTTCATTTGATAGCATATCTTCACACTGTCTGGATATCTGGGGCCATAGTGATAATAGAGGGTATATGACCAAATATTATAATAATTATTAAAAATAATATTGCACAATAGGCATATTTCCTTTAAAAATATATCAGCAATAACAATTATGGAAGTCTTGTCTTTAAAGTAAATGATTAATCAAACATTTTAAAACAAGCTTATCAATGTGTTCCAAGCATGATATGTGCTTTTTTTAATCTGTTTTTTTAATTGAAAAAAAAATTTTATTGAATTTAACATCATCCACCCTGTTCCCTCTCAGCTCCCACCTCCCCTCAGACCCACCCTCCACCCTTGTAATCAGTCCCAGAATAAAACATAAAATCTCATTGTGGAAACTGCACTGTGTCTCAATGTGGCCCACAATATTCCCTTTTGTACACATATTATTCTTGGAAATGTTCATTAGAATGACTCCTTGATCTTGTATGGGGCCTCTGGTTTCTGCTACTTTGTCAATACTGGAACCTCACTGGAACTCCTCTCATACATGCTGTAACTGTCCTGTGTCATGGAGATCCTGTAGTTTTGGGTTGTGGAACTGGCCTCTTCTTGCACTCCAGCAGTTCATCCATGGGGTAGATGTTGGGGTGGACCAACTCAAAGCCCTGGTTCTGGACATGCAACCCCCACTTGCAGGGCCAGTTCTACTATGGAAAGGTGCAGGGCCAGCTCTCCCAAGTGCTGCAACATGTGAGAGGCAGGGACAGCTCTCCTGCTCTTGTGGCCCCATCTGGGCCAGATCTCCTGTTGGCCAATGGTAGTGAGGGTGAAAGGGAGGAGAGGAGTTCTCACCCTAGCCAACACCACCACATACCGGACAGAAGGCAGGGTTGGCTCTCCCACACTCACTTCCTCAAGGCTGGCTCACCCACAACACCCATATCCAGGATCAGCTGTAGTGTGCTGCCCAGGCAAGGGACAGGGTCTACTCTTCCGAGTACTGCAGCATGGGAGGGGGAGGGACAGCTCTCCTGCTCTTGTGACCCCATCTAGGCCAGAATTCCTGTTGGGCAATGGTGGTAAGGTGAAAGGGAGGGGAGGGGCATCTCACCCTAGTCAAAACCACTACATAGCAGACAGAAGGCAAGGATGGGTCTCCCACACTCATTTCCTCAGGGCTGGCTCACCCACAACCCCCATACCTAGGACAGGTGTAGTGTGCTACCCAGAAAAGGTGCAGGGCCTGCTCTCCCGAGTGCTGCAGTATGTGAGGGAAAGGGACAGCTCTCCTGCTCTTGTGACCCCATCTGGGGCATGTACTTTTTTCACTAAACAAGTCATTGTCCTTTACTGGGAAGAAAGCCTATCTCAGATTATGGTATTAGACGTCTGTAGATGAGCAGGATAAATTAAGAAATAAAATCTCATGTTGACCATAGTCATATTTTTCTCATTGTTGACTCCAAATCACCATTTCCTCTCACTTTGTTCCAACATGGAAGGTAAAATACATGAGTAAGCATAACATATAAGTTTCTAATAACAAATAATTATAATTGATCAGTCCATCATTATTGCCTTAGTAGAAAAACATGTTTATGAGAAAAACATTGACCAAACACCAAAACAAAGACCAATTAGCAAGATATTGCTTTAGTAATGAAATTAGCAATTGTTGATGAGTATGTAAATACTGTGAGTACTCACCTGGACTGTTTCTATCTTGAGTAGTTACAACTACAATTACTTCTTGAATGACTGTGGCCTCTTTTCTTTGGACAGTATAGTTATAAAATGAACCATTACTATAATATGTGTAGCTTTACAAATGGAATCCATGACAGTCAGAGCCAAGAATTTGACTGATATATTTAATGCTATCTTGACATAAATCAGTTGCATTAAGCTTTGATTAAATTACTTTTGCCCTGACCACTATGCAAGCCCCTTCATCTGAATAACAAAAAGTTGGCTAATATCAATAGTACAAGTGACACACAGGGTGTCAACGATGTGGAGTAAGAGGAGCACTCTTTCATTGTTGATTACAGAACAAAGTTGAACAACCACTATGGAAGTCAACATAGTAGTTTCTTAGAAAATTGGGAATCAATCTACCTGAAGACCCAACTATATAATTCATGGGCATATACCCAAAAGATCCTCCCATGGGGACATTTGCTCTACTATGTTCATAGAGGCTTTATTCATAATATTGAGAAACTGAAAACAACCTACATGGCCCTCAACTTAAGAAAAGATAAAGGAGATGTGATATATTTACACAACAGTGTAATACTTAGATATTAGAAAAAATAACAACATGAAATATTCAGACAAATAGATGGAACTAGAAAAAAATCACCTTGAGTATGGCAACTCAGTCCCAGAAAGACAAAGATCATATGTACTCAGTTATAAGTGAGTATTAGCTGCTAACTAAAGAATAATCACACTAAAGTCCACAGACCCAGAGAGACTAAGTAACAAGGAGGGTTCTAGCAGTGGATTCATTGATTTCCCTGGAAAGGGTAAGTAGAGTAGATTTTTTTCAGGTGGACTAGGGGCAGGTGGTCAAGGTAATAGAAGAAATTAAGTAGGGGAGAGAAAGAGGGATAGAAGAGGAAAGCATGGAGAGAGAGAGAGAGAGAGAGAGAGAGAGAGAGAGAGAGAGAACTAGAATAGGTGGTCATTTAGAGGACAATGTAGAAACTTAGTTCTGTGGAAACTTCCTGGAACCTATAAGGGTGACCCTAGTATGGTCTTCTAGTAATGGAGGATATAGGGCCTGAACTGGCCATCTTCTGTAATCAGGGTGTGTTCCCAGTGGTGGGGCTGGGACTCCAACTCAGACACAAAACCTTTGACTTATAACTTCTCCTGCTAGAAATATGCTGTGGGGCAATGGTGGCTCAGAGCTTGTGAGTGTGGCAAACTACTGACTGATCTAATCTGAGGTCCAAACCACTAGAGGGAGCCCATGCCTGACACTGGCTGGATAGTCAGGAATTGGAAAGTGGTAGATATGTAGGGTGGAACCAAACATGACTGACAAAAATGTCAATGATATGATTCCTAATGATATTCTACTATACTCATAGATCCATGCCTAATATGATAGTGATTAGAGAAGTTTCCCCCAGCAGCTGGTAAAGCAGAAGAAGAGACTGACAGCCTTAATCATTAGGAAGAACACTTTGAACCCTGCAGAAGATGGAAAGAAATTATTGTAGGAGACATAGGAGTCAAGGAAAATAGACTAACATGGCCCACAGAGTCAATGAAGGTGTATTGATTTCTGTCATGGTGATCAACACATAAGGGGGTTCTCAGGGCAAGGTGAGTGTTCTGCCCACCCAAACAGCCAGCCTTCACTCCGAAGTATGACAGGTATGACAGGGATGATGTCTAAGCATTTCCCATTTTTACTATTTAATTACCTGCCCCAGCATCTTCCGGCCGGCACCATCTTAGATATCTCCCACAAGTTACTTTCATTTTCCCAGCAATGAGGCATTTTTATAAGCCTCCACTTCCCTAATTCATACACTAAACTGCTGGGTTGCCTTCTCCAACTTTAAATATGAGGGCTTATGCTATTCTTAATGGATCATGTTATGCCATGTTTGGTTGATGTTACTGAGTGCTCTGCTATTTTTGGAAGGTAATGGGAGAAACAGTGCATCTGGTGGAGAAGTGTAACAGTAACTTTTCTTTCTCTGTGGTATTTGTTGTTTCAGATGTTTACTGCCTCTATCTTCCAACCTTGGCCTAGTCCTGGAAACATCTAACCTCCATAAAATCTAATATAACCCTAGAATGTTTCAGCCTTTGAGACTGCCTTCTGAATAAGCTCACCCTTTCTAGCTTTTACTGAACTCTGGCTGGCTTTTTCAACTCAGCTGTTCTGCCTCAAAATCCTCCCTAACATCACTGATTCAATCTGGCTTCTCTCAGTTTCTCACTGAATTGTTCTGCTTAGCCTCTAACTCTAGCAATCTATTGTAATCTGACTTTTTATTCTCTGTTTCATTCTGAATTCACCAGTGTATAGCTTGTTCTATCTTCAACCTGTCTCTGTAAAACTGTTGTTTTTTTTTAAAACAAGCCTTTTTATTTTACCACTGATGACTCAAGAGCCGGATGCTGGGTTAAAAATTTAGTAGCTCAGAGAGGTACAGAAAGCAACCAGCTGATGTTCCTATTCTACCAACCTTCCAGAAGGAAAAAAATCCCTGCCAGCTCATCCAGCTGACTTTCTTACTAAGCTGCAATCTCAGAAGGAAAAAATTCCTTTCTCTTTCTCCATGCTGCCTTAAATACCCTTCAGTTCAATGTCCTTTCCTCTGGCTGTTTGCTCCCTCCCATCTGATTTCTTGCTCTACCTCTTGACCTGTGGTTGACTTTATATAGCTCTTGGATTACAGATGTGTGCTAGAGGTAAGCCACACCAAAATTACTAGTTTTCAGTAAACAAAAAGCTCTATGATCAAATACTGAGCCAAAGGACAATTAGAAACAGACTTTCAAACAAGAGCTAATATCTACACTCCTCAAACTATTCCACAAAATAGAAATAGAAGGAACATTGCCAAACTCATTCTATGAAGACACAGTCACCTTGATACCTAAACCATACAAAGATGCAACAAAGAGAACTTCAGACCAATATCCCTCATAAGTATTGGTGCAAAAATATTCGATAAAATATTTCCAAACTGAGTCCAAGGAACGCATCAAAAACATAATACACCATGTTACAGTAGGCTCCATCCTAAGGATGTATAGATGGTTTAACATATAGAAATCCATCAATGTAATCCATCATATAAACAAACTGAAAGAAAAAAAGCACATGATCATCTCACTAGATCCTGAAAAAGTTCTTGACAAAATCCAAAACCCATTCATGACAAAAGTTGTGAAGAGATCAGGCATACAAGGCCCGTATGTAAAGACAATAAATACAATATTCAGGAAGACAATAGATCACATCAAATTAAACAGAGAGAAATTTAAAGCCATTCCACTAAAATCAGGGGCAAGACAAGGCTGTCCACTCTCTCCATATCTCTTCAATGTAGTACTTGAAGTTCTATATAGAGCAATAAGACAGCTAAAGGAGATTAATTGGACAGGAAGTAGTTAAATTATCCCTATTCACAGAAGATATTATAGCATACATAAGTGACCCCAAAATTCTATCAGACAGCTCTACATCTTCAGCAAAGTGGCTGGATACAAAATTAACTTTAAAAAAATCAGTAGCCCTTTACACAATTGACAAATGGGCTGAGAAGGAAATTAGTGAAGCTAGACACTTCACAATAGCCCCCAAACAATATAAAATATCTTGTTGTAACTCTAATCAAGCAAGTGAAAGACTTGTATGACAAAAACTTCAAGTCTCTGAAGAAAGAAATTGAAGAAGATATCGGAAGATGGATCAATAGGATTAACATAGTAAAAATGGCCATCTTACCAAAATCAATCTACACATTAAAAGCAATTTCCATCACAATAACAACAATATTCTTTACAGACCTTGAAAGAACAATCCTCAGCTTCATATGAAAAAAAAAATATAAAGAAAAACCCAGAACAGCTAAAACGATCTTGTGAAATAAAAGAACTTCTGGAGACATCACCATTCCCAACTTCAAGTTGTACTGCAGAGAAATAGTCAAAAAATTGCATGGCACTGGCATAGAAACAGATTTGTTGATCAATGGAATCATATTGAAGGCCGAGAAATATATCCATACACCTGTGGACACTTGATTTTTGACAAAGAAGCCAAAACCATACAATGGAAAAAAGAAAGCATCTTCAACAAATGGTGTTGTTCTAACTAGATGTCTGCATGTAGAAAAATGCAAATAGATGCATACTTATGTCCCTGCACAAAGCTCATGTCCACATCAAAGACCTCACAATAAAACCAGCTACACTAACTCTATTAGGAAAGAAATAGAGGAACAAAGAAGCACTTTTGAACTCATTGGCACAGGACATAACTTCATGAACAGAGCACCAGTACCTCAGGTTATAATGTAAAAAAAAAAAAATAACAATTAATTACGTTGGGCACAGGGCCTGCAGCTTCCAAAGCTAAGAAATGACATACTAGGACAGTTCCCATTTTCTCTCCATACATTACAGCATCGCTCTTCAGTCATTTGGCCCCGCTTCTCTGACAGACATTGATTGTAGAGCAGGGGTTATGAAGGACTTACCTACCCTGTCTTGGCAGAGCTAGGCTGTCGACTTACCTGCTTCCAGGTTTTGTCCTTTTTGGACAGCATTCTGTCTACAGTTGGAGCAAGGGGCTTTTCCTGTCAAGAGATAGGCTTGCCACTAATTCAATCATCTCCCACTGGAGATTCTTCGATGCTCATCTTCTACTTGGAGTAGAATAGGGGGTGCTGTCAGTAATCAGATATATTTATCCCTCTCAGGTCTCAGGTGGTTGAAGAATATATAGCTAGAGTCTCATAATTAAATTTTGAGTTGTTTAGGAATCAAGCGAGTGTTATGGATCTAAGATGTTTTTAAAATTGTGATGCAAGTTAGTATGAAAGCTGAGTTAGATATAGAACTTTAAACTCATGGAGATGGTTAGATAGTAGAATGTTAAAGTCAGGTGCCAAATACATATGGACTGGACACTGGAAATATATGCTAAGCCACATAACTCTCATAATTGTGGCTTAATTACCTAGGTTGTTTTGTATTATATTTATTATTATAAGAGAAAGAGCCATTTGTTGGACTGAAAGGGGGAGCTGTTTGGGGGAAAAAGATATACATTAAACTTAAAAAAAGGGAAGGGGATGGGTGGGTTGAGGCAGAAGAGGGTGGGAGGATGGGACTGGAGGGGGGAGTAGGGAGGGGATTAGGGGATTGTAATTGAGATGTAACTTGAAGAAATAAAAAAATTACGTTGGGCACCTTTTGTAGAAAAAAAGGCTAATTAAACTATTTACAAGTATTTATATTATATTTAATTGGTTGGCGGCTATTAATCTTTAAGCAGCCTTTATAAAAGGGCACACAGATACATGATGGATTTAACAAGCCTTGGCTTGAATTGAGCAATCTTAGCCCAACTAAGCTAGCTCATAATTTGATTACCCAAATATGACCCCATAAATACATACATACATCCCGTTGGACTGCCATTCTCCATGCTATGCGGATGTTCCTGGCCATGTGGAATGAGGTTCTTTTTTTCTAACCCATGGTGTGTGTCCTCCTCCTTCCTGCTCCTGGCTGGAATGAATTAATCTTCTGTGTAAAGCACAGGCTTCCTGTTCTAATCTCAGGAAGTCCCACCTTTCTCTGTCTTTGCCCAGTCTCAGGCCTCAGCATTTATTTAACCAATCAGAGACAATATAGCAGACAGAAAACAGGACCAATTAATATTTAGAATGCTTAACACTACCCCATCACTATAAGATCAACAATCAATAAATGTGACCTCACAAAACTGAAAAGCTGCTATAAGGCAATGAGCAACATAAAGAGATCAAAATGGCAGCCAACAGACTGAGAAAATACCTTCAACAACCCTACATCTGATAGAGGGCTGATATCCAAAATACATAGGAAATTCAAAAAAGTAAGCACCAATGAACCAAATAATCTAATTAATATATGGAATACAGAGCTAAACTGAGAATTCTCAACAGAAGAATCTCAAATGTTTGAGAAGCATCTAAAGAAATGCTCAACATCCTTAGTTATCAGGGAAATGCAACTCAAAACGAACATGAGAGTCCATCTTACATTCATCAGAGTGAAAGATCAAAAACTCAAGTGACAGAACATGCTGGCATGGATGCAGAGAAAAGGGAACACTCTGTCATTGTTGGTGGGAGTGCAAACTTGTACAACCACTTTGGAAATCAATCTGGTGATATGTCAGAAAATTGGATTAGTTCTACCTCAAGACCCAGCTATAACACTACTGGGCATATACCCAAAAGATACCCCACCATAGTACAAAAACTATGTTCATAGCAACTGTATTGATAATAACCAGAAACTGGAAACAACCTATATATCCCTCACCAGAAGAATGTATAAAGAAAAACTGTTATATTTACACAAAGGAATACTACTCAGCCATTAAAAACAAGGAAATGATGAGTTTTGCAGGCAAATGGATGGAACTAGAAAAGATCATCCTCAATGAGGTAACCCAGACCCATAAAGATAGACATGGTATGTACTCACTCATAAGTGGATACTAGCCATATAATATAGTACAGGATAACCATCCTACAATCCACAGACCAATAGAAGCTAATCAACCAAGAGTGCACAGGGAAAATGTTTGAATCACACTCTGGTGGAGGTGTGATTATGAACATATTTTTTGTTTTTGTCTCAAATATGGGATGTGGGGATTCTTTGTACACCACTGAAAAACAGACTCATGAAAGAGGCATAAAAAACATCATAATAAAAGATCACATAATTTTTTTTTGCCAGCCCGAAAACTGTCACAGGTAGGGGACACATTTACATGTTTTGATGGACAGACAACATGGAAATATTGTGTTCTTTGTCAACAGGAAGTGCCTTGTGTGAAAAGCATGAAGTTGACCAATTGGAAGGCTTCATTGTGCAGGTGTAAAGAGGTGCCCCTAGAAACATGGAGGGGCCTTTTTTTGGCATCACTTTTCATCGCTGCTCATCATTGCTTCTCTTCAAAAGACTCCAGACAACTCTTGGAGACTTGCTTCTTCCGACTTGCTGCTGCCAAGACATATTGAAGATGGAGATCTGCATTGTGGTGAGCCCAGGTTGGCCTCATTTGGGGCCTCAAAAACTGTTGCTCCTTCAGCTGTCCTTGTTGGTTTTCCTGGTTAGCTGTGTTCCCATTTCTGCTGTTTGTTGTGTTCTTGTTTTTGATTACGTCTGTTCCTGTATATGCTGATTTAGCTGGACTGCTGACTAGCTGTCCCCAGGGACCTGCACATGAGAAGTATTCTTTATTTTGTGCCTCAGGTCAGTGGGTTGGAAGATGTCTAGAGTTATTAATAAACAGTTTAGAAGTATACCTTAAGCACTCAGAAGGGGAAAGAGAATAGACAGTGGAAGTGGATGAAGTAATGTAACTGGGTAGGAGAGGGAGGGAAAGGAAAGAAAGGAGGGGAAAGAGAGGGGGCAGGATGTGACAGGGCTGGGAGAAAGATAGGAAACTGATCTCGGAATCTCTAAGGCAAGCTAGAGATCAGCAATAGGTTAGGCCCCTCGGATGATATGAAGTTGACTCTATCTGAGACTCTGAGTACTAGGGGATATGGAAATTGAAGAGTCCTTCTTTTAGCTAGGTAGGACTTCTAGGGAATGGAGGGGATCACCAACCCATCCACAAAATTTCAACTAAAAATTTGCCCGGTATACAAGATGTGCAGGGATAATAATATACCAGAAATTGAAGGAATGTCTAGCCAGTGATGTCTCAACCTGAGATCCACCCCAAGGGAGGGAGCCAATCCCTATCACTATTAATGATATTCTGCTATGCTTATAGACAGGAGTATAGTTTATCTGCCATCTGAGAACTTCCACACTGTAGAGGAGCCAACAGAGGGTGTCTTGTGGAAGAATGGGGAGAATGATAGAAAGATCTGGAGGGACAAGAACTCCACAAGACTAGCAGAGACAGCTAACTTAGGCCCAGAAGGGCTCAGACAGACTGAAGCACCAATCAAACAGCACACATGAATTGGACTTAGGTCCCCCTACACATATGTAACTTATGGGCAGCTTGGTCAACATGCTGGTACCCTAGCCAAAGGACTGGGGGTTGTCTCCGACATAAACTCTGATGCCTGCTTTATGACCACATTCTCCTTATTGGGCTGCAGTGCATGGCTTCAATGGAAGAAGATACAATCAGTCTTGATGAGGCTTGATATGCTGGAGTGGAATAGTACAGAGGGCTCCCCTTGTCTGAGAAGAAGGGGATAGGGAATAGAGGGAAAGTGGTAGGAGTACAGGACACAGAGGAGGGGAAGAAGGGGGTTACGATCAGGATGTAAAATGAATAAATAAATTAATAAACTAAATTATAAAAAAGGAATATTTTTCTCTAATTATTTTTCCATCTAGAATTTATCTATGCTAGGATGTAAATAGAGTAAAATGAATAAATAAACTTATTTAATAAAAAAATACAGTTCAGAAACAAACTCACTTTTACATGACACATTCTGGGAAGATATCTAGAGTCATTTTAGTGAGCAAGTGCATAGCCCTTTCTTAGTCTCAAGTGTGCACCAAATATGAAGGCCCAAGTGAGCTTAGGAGGGGTCATGAAGAGGGATACCACATTCAGATGAAGATGTCCTCTAGATGTACTAGCATCTCCGAAATTTAGACCTCACTCTGTTGTGAGAGGACTCACCAACTACCTAGATGTGGTTGAAGGTTCCATTGTTAGGGTCTTTCCAAATTTAAATCCCTGTGGTCCAGGCAGAGTCCCTGTTTCTTATCTGTAACTTTACCAGCTGTTTCTCTTTCTCCTTAATCGTAAAATATTCCTTTGTTCAAGTGAGGGTAGGAACTATATCTGGATGGCATAGCCAATTCTCCAATCTCTTCTCACACACTACTTGGGAAAAGTTGGATCACAGTGGACATGAGTATTATTTCAGCCATCAACTCTTAGGCTCCCCTTTTACAAGATTTGTGATCCAAGTCTCTTGTTAGACCTGCCAGGCTCCTAATCTATGATCAGGATGTCCAGGGGTTCACTAGGGGCTGATTATGCTGAGGATAGCTTGTGTATAACATAACATCTGCAGGTACCCATAACTGAGTCTGTAGAGAATTCAGCCTGAAATAGGCCAAGGTGGAGATTCTGGCCAGGGAATTGATAGAGATCAGTTCTCTCATATTTCGCACAATGAATTCAATGTAACCTGTGTCAGAACAACTGAAAATGGTCAGGTTCTCTCCTAGGTCCTGGATAGGACCTTGATGAGACAATAGGGAGGTGTTCCTGAACAGTTGTAGAGGGAATGAAAGCCAAAGGTTTAGGTGTTGGTTCTTGATGTTCTTTTGACCACTCTTCTTGTATTGCATGTGTCTTTCTCTATCACACTATGGCACTCTGGCAGGAGCATACTTCAGACATTCACCATCCTTAGACTTCACTGGAATCAGTGAAGGGGTTATTGCAAATGGTTTAGGGTCTCAAAAAATGGTTTTGGCAATTATAGTGCCAACTTACCTGAGTCACGTATTTCCAGAGAATCATTGATTTCTGGCAAATTTATGGATTTGCATTGCAATAGCCATAATATTCTAATGTACCCCTATGGTTGAGGGTCACAGGGCCCATAGGAAAAAGTCTCAAACTGTCCAGTGGATGTCTCCTGTAAGTTTATGATCCTCAAAAGGTTTTCTCCTCCTTCCTTGGTTAGAATCATCTGGTTAGGTTGATGGTGTGAGAAACACTTGGGGGCCACATTCTCCTCTCAGGCTGCTCTAGGGCTGGGCTTGACTGGCAAGTGAGGTGACTGGCACTTCGTAGCAGATAAGAAGAAGGTTGCTAAATGGGCTCGCATAGCCTACATTGTTACTGATAAATGAGTTGTAAGAGGAGGACACCCTTGAAAAAATTCCTTTCTGAGGATAGAGCTTTGGATAGTGTCCTTTCACCTGCCATTATCAGGTCCTGGTTATCAGTAGGCGTTGACAAACCGACAGAAACAGCCATGATAGGGACAATGCTACCTCCCAGCATGCTGTTATGTTGTGCATAGCATGGAGAGCATTGCTTTATTCTCAGGGTGCAGTGAGGTCATTTTTACCTAAAGATTCCTTCTTTGTGGAGAATATAAACTTGGACATCTAAAGTTTCGTGATACAGGATGATCATTGGGATTCCTTAACCTCTGAGCCATCTCTCCAGCCCGATCTTTGGGATTCTTAATGTGATTATGGAACCTGGATCAGACCATATGGTGGTTTTGTGGTGGATTTCTGCAAATAAGTGGGTGATAAGGAAGTGTCAGAGAGAGCTTCGCACTTGTAAGTTAAAGTTAACATCATCACTGAATTGAAGAAGGACAAGGGGAGCCATGTGAAGATTCTTCTCTGCCTTGGAACTCATGGGTTTTGCTCTTATCTTGATTTTTTCATCTCAGATCCCCTCTCTTCATGCTATGTGTCAATGAACCCAGGAGCTCTGCATCCCTTTCCCATCACACACCAACATGACATTCTTCTCAGACTCCAATTGCATCTGACTGTGCAAGAGATCTGGAATTCACTTTTACCAAGACAGTTATTGAATGTAACTGTGGACTCACACAAAATAATTACTTGGGTCCCTAAAGGGATCAGAGTATATACCTGATCCCTGAAGGTAAGCTTGAGGAGAGTTGCTGTAAGGAAATCAATCAACATCTGGACTAAAGACATCCTCTATAACATGACAGCTATGAGTCCTGGGGTCAATGATATTGTTTGGGAGGGCTTCCTCAAAAATTAAAGTATTCTGTCCCTCTCTTCATATCTCACTAAGACAAATATGGGGTGTGAAGGTATGTCTCATGGCACCTACTCTCTATGCCTACAACCATGTGGCTTTTGAGGGCAGTGCTTTACTAGTATGTAGACATACCAAGTATGGCCTCTGAAGAGTGAGTCATCTTTCCTGTCATAAGATTGTCATTTCAGCAGCATTACTGCTGAAACTCATCTTCTCTGGTGACACCTTGTTTCCTCAGTGCTGTGGCTTAGGTTGCCTCTACATTCTGTCACCTGTCATATCATTTATAAAGCAATTAAAAAGTAATATTCTTATATATTATTTTTAAAAATATAAGTGTAGTGATGTCCAAATGGTATAAGCCCATCCACTCAAGTTTTCTCAGATTATAGGGTAATGATTCTTAGAAATACTTCTATAGTTTCTTCCTATAGTATCAGAGTGAAGCAAGGATATGGATTAGGTCACTCAGCATATCTCTTCACTGAATTCAGTGAACTTCTCCCTACAGTCCCCAGACACATCTGTGTTTCACAGTCTAATATAACTTTCTCTCATACTGGCAATGCACTTCTGAAGTATTACAGCCTCTTTGGAGCCTAAGGATATTCTGGATGATTGATCAATTAAAGAAAAGGACAAGGTTCTGAGAGTCCATCACGTCTATCAAAAGCCCTTCTAATTAGCTTAAGGAATTGCCTTCTTACCATAGATTAATTACAACAACTAAGTCTTGTTACAGACTCTGTTGCCTTTTTTAGTTTAAAAATTTTATTGTATTTATATTTATGTATATATACATAATTATATGTGTATGTGCATTTCTGTGTTCATGTGCATGCTACATATGTCAAGGAGTATGCAGAATTCATAGGATTTCAGATCTGCATCTGGAATTGCAAGAGTTAACAGAGGTGCTAGATAATGAAATGTATTTCTATGGAAAACTTGAGAAGGCTCAGGATAGAAGAAGTGAGTTGGCAAGGGGTGTGTACAATGCCTATACCTGGACACTTGTTGGGAATGACAGTCTTTGACCAGAGTAAGCCCACTTTAAAGTGTGTGAGGGATACTACTAGTTTTGTATGTAGGATTGTAGATATGTAGGTAAGTAGGTTGCCTGATCATGATTTAGTGAGTATAAAAATAGAGGCATGAAAGGGTCCCTGCTGCTGACTTTAAAATATTATTTTCTAAGCATGATGATCTATTTCCTTACCAAAGTCAATTTTCGGTCCACCAGAAGTGAATTGGAGACATGGTTGCCTAGATACAAGGTGAACATGGGCTGGGTACAACTCCTATCAATGATCACAGTCTAAGGTTTCTTTATGTGATAAACATGAGAAAATGTTGCTTACATAAGATACAGAACAACACTGCTATGGTTAGAGTGCCTGTATATTGTTTCAACTTTTGTGTTAGGCTCAGGAACAAGGCTACTAAATCTTTTGACTACATTGACTAGTGCAAACTGAAGACATGAACAACAACATATATTCATATTTCTCCTAAGAAATAAGGACTCAGCAATGCTGAGAGGAAGGGATTTTGATGACTACCTGAGAGGAGTGTACTTCTTTTGTCTATGAATGTCAATAAGAGAGCAGAATATGGTCACCATGGGCCCAGTACACAGTGATGCTTGCTGACCACTCAGCTTCTTCTCAAACTATGTTGTAATCACATGTATCACGAAAACTGTGAGATGGGACTCAGAGTCTAACATATCCATAACCAAAGTTCCAAAATAACTCCACAACTCATAAACACTTTTAGTAAAAATGTTATCAGCTGGAATTACACAATCCCACAGAATTTGGGAATGCCATCATCTGTTGTGGATAAACTGTGTGCCATATAGCCAGCATCTCTCCATTGTTCCACTGGATCTTGCAGTACTGCAGTAAACAGTACTACAGTATACACTGGAAACCCTTCAAGATGGTTGCATTAATTACTTTTCTAATGCTGTGATTAATACTGTGACCAAGGAAACTTATAAAAGAATGCAGTAAATTTGATTAATGATTGCAGAGGGTTACAATTCACAATGACAGAGTAAAGACAAGGCATCAGGAGTTGACTTTGCATATATCAGCAAGCAGGAGACAGAGAGTACTGGGGATGATGCAAGTCTTTTGAAACCTCATAGGTTTTCCCCAGTGACACACCTCCTCCAATAAATCTACACATCCTGATCTTTTCAAACAGTTACAGCAACTGGAACCAAACATTTAAACTTATGAGCCAATAAGTGCAAACACCCAAAGGGTTTGTGTTTTTTAAACTTTCAAAACTTTAAATTTTATTTTAAAATAGACTGCAAATAAAATCCATGCACATAGATGAACATGACCAAAACACCATACATCATACAATTCAGTGAACTTCTGCTCAGCTGAGTAGCCATTAGCTTAGAAGCACTTTACATTCACAGTAAATTTTAGCTTCAGTATTCAATATATATTTTAAATATATATTCATTGATATACATTCATATATATATACATATATATATATATATATATATATATATATATATATACAGAGAGAGAGAGAGACCTGACAGTTATGACAGTGATTTCCATAATGGGCTGTCTCCAAAGCCTCCCTTGAATTGGATCAATTTCCTTTTCCACTTTGGTTCAAATACCTTGTTCTCCAAACTTCCCAATAGATTTTTCTCTCCATGATTTATTGAAGACGGGAATCTAGTCATCTTGGGTTCATGTCCCAACTAAATTAGGATAAGAACCCCAGTGATAAGAGAGGATAAAGAGTTTATGAATTGACAAGGCTCTCTTCCTAGATTTGTTGTATGGAGAGATCCAGAGGGAACATGAAGTGGATCCTGATTTTTCTCTTTAAATATGCTTTTGTAAGGACATGTTGACATAAAGTTAAGCAGGTTGGGTTTGCACCAAAAGCTGTCACTCATATCAGCAATTTGTGTCTTGGGGTTTTGCAGAGATATCTACGCAGCTAGGAATATTTGGTAACATAGTGTATGACCTGGATTTAGTTTTTGGAACCTCCATGGTGTCTAACAACTTTTTCAACTCAAGTCCCTGGAATAATCTGTTCCCCTCTTCTCATATCAAAGGTACAAGGCACAAATTTGGTGCAGTGGCATACATCTAAGGTATGGGTTCCTCTCCTTCCATGCAGTTCAATTTTTGATTTCCTTATAGTCTTGGGTCTCTAAGCAGAATCCATGTCCTTAAGGAAAACTGATGCTTCTACTCTTAGGAGCTATTAGATGCCAGCTCTTTCCCTATTGGTAAGATTTACCATCCCCATTCTGGATTTGATCTTTATTGAGCTTATATGGGGCTTTTAGATGCTGTCACAACACTGTGAACAGATATAAGAGTCCATTTTCACCATGTTGTTCCATAGAGTTTTCGTATAGTCATCCATCACTTCTGGCTCTTATAATATTTTTATCCTCCTCTTCTGTAATGATCCTATGCTAGAAATGTGTTACAATGAGATAGAGGTTGCTAAGTACTTTCTTTTTTTTTCTTCTGTGCCCCAAAACACATCCATGTTTGCTTCTTGTATGTGTGCCTATGCATATCATTTATTAAATCAGAACAGTGATAAGTTAATATAATACTTGTTTGGTATTCCCAGAGGATTGGGTTTGATTCTCAGCTCTGAAGAAATCTGATGTTGTGGTTCAATCCTGTGATTTGATCACTCAGGAGGTGGAGTTAGGAGGACTAGGAGTTTAAGGTCATTATGTAGTGAGTTTGAGGTCTATATCAGATCCTTTCACATAAATAAAAGAAAAAATTCAGTGTGGTATGTGATGGACCTGATTAACTACATTTCATGAATGTATTTATCCTCAAAGAATTAATGAACAATATACTTACTATAAAACTCCCACTCTAGAAGTATATCCAAAACGTTTTATTATATCCATTTCTAAGGAGATCATTTATACCTTAGCCCTTTCCCCTCTACACCCCTCTCATGCCCAGTGTGTCACATGGATATGGTGTCTCTTTCTTATTGATTTCATGGTCACCTCTTTTTCCTGACCTACTAATAAGTGATGGGTCATGCAAAAGGGGACCAATGAGATTTGTCTTCAGTGCTATGATCACAGTGAGCTCCCCACAGGCACGAGTCTCAGCAGCAAGAGGTGCTGCCCACTTCTGGTTAGATGAACTCCATGCAAAGAAATTGCCTCTGATGACTCATAGGCAGACATGGGATCTAAGCAATCTTCTCTGATGTAGAGAGCTGACAGAGGCATCATATTTGCTGGTGGCTATGAACTCCTCAGGACATTGGCTTATGCTTATTTTCCAACTTTGCCTGGTGGACTCCTATCCATGGTACCCCACATGCACCATAATCACTGGGCAGATACTGAGATGGACACTCAGGGTTGACTTCAATCCTATGTGTCCATCAGAGTTTTCCAAGCTGAGGATGGCTTGTTCCAGGAATAGCATCATGGTGGGAAGTAGGAGGTTTCTCTCCTGAATCACCCTTAGTCTTGTCCAAGATACGAGTGGCTGTGTCTTGAATGTGGGTTTTGTGTTGTAGTGACATCTGTCACATCCACATTGTATCTAGGTTTTCATTGGTTTGGTAAATGAGGTGATTCTGTTTTTCTCCATGTGGATGCAAATTCTCATTATAGGTGTTTAATCAAATTTTGTTTCTTCATCTATTTGAGAAAACATTACCTTGATTTATTGAGTAAACCCATGATGAGTATGTGTATCTTTTTTTTTCTCATACCACAGTGAGTTACTGGATTATATTACTTCAGTATTCTGTATCTCTCTTTGGACAGGAAGAAACAATCCATCAAGCTCCATGTCTAAATAGGGAGTGACCTATTCTCTCCTAAGAATCTTTGGACCTGGTTGAACTGACAGAGAAAGCTTGAGAGCTGTTTGAGATAAAAGAGTGGGTAATGAGCTTCCTATCTTGGTGTCAGCTGAAATCTCACCATGTCTATCTCCAAGAACTTGTGTTTCTGCATTTTGTCTCACTTGTGCACTTCCAAAACACTGCTATTCACTCTATCCATCCATGAAATCACCCTTTTCTATAGGCATCAATGTCTGGGTTTTCCCAGTGGCTCCAATGTCAGCTCTAGGCTTCTGCCTAGACTGGGCAGACTCCTCACAGGTTGTACAGCAGCTCTTTGGAGACAGAGTACTGTTTGTACCAACATGTTTTTACTCTTCCCCCAGAAAATGCACACATATCCCAGGAAGAAGTCATCCTGAGGGATCCAAGTCTAGAGAATTTAGCCAGAGAACACAAGGAGATATGGTTCTCTATTTTTGGACAGAGATAATCTGTTAAAACTGCCATCAGAGAGGCACTTGAGTACAAGTCTATCAAGTGGCCAGAGCAGATCATTTCTGGGTCACTAGTGATAAATTCCTGAGTAAACTTGTTGCCATGAGGAGCCATGGATAGTGGGTTCACTCTTCCCCTACACCTACTCTCTCCATCCCTCTGATGCAAGTCTTCTTCTCTCACAACAGAACTCAACTTCACTCAGTAACATTCCATCTCTGCCTCTTCTCAGAACAGGGCAGCTAGCAACACCTTCAAGTCATGAAATAATTGATTCAGAGTTCTAACTTCCTCCCATGATAGTAGGAGCTGCATTAAACACCTGGGCATTGAACACACCTGTGGTTTTTTCTTTCACTAAATGGAGCATCTGTATATCAACATGTGAGTCAGCATTTGTGGGCTCAGAATGAACATGCCATGTGTCTTTGGACTGGTTTGAGTTTAAGGGTACAAGTACACTCATAATTTATTCTCCTCCTTTTGTCAAAATGAAGCTTGCAAGACAGTACTTTGTCACATACTGGAGGGTCATGGTCCCCCCAAGGTCACCAATTGGCTGGACAAGGCTGAAAGGTTCCGTGTACTATAGAATTCTAGAAGGAGGCAGCATTACCAAAAAATGGACTGTGATACAGAGACAGGACCCTTTCTCTGTTGAGGGCATAGTTGGTGATGGGACCACTGAGTGCACTTTCCTACTTCCTTTTCTACTTTCATCCATTTGGCTGAAATTGCACGATTTCCTCGTTTCTGATAGCTGAGTAGTATTCTATTGTGTAAATGTACCACAGGTTTTTTTAACCATTTTTCCATTGAGACACATCTGATTTGTTTCCAATTTCTAGCTATTACAAATAAAGCTGCTATGAACATAGATGAGGATATGACCTGGTGGTTTGGTGAGGAATCATTTGGATGCATACCCAGAAGTGGTATGGCTGGTTCTTGAGAAAGAGCTATTCCAAGTTTTCTAAGATATCACCAGACTGATTTCCATCGTGATTGTACAAGTTTGCACTACCACCATCCATGGAGGAGTGTTCCCCTTTCTCCACTGCCTCGCCAGCATGTGCTGTCATTTAAGTTTTTGAGATAATATTTTGTAGACATAATAGAGGTGATAATTTGTATGTGGATTTTGAAAATTCACATGGTGAAGTCACCAGGGAAAGAAGTATATTACAGTAGAGTGAGATGTTAACCCTATAAATCTGTGAGATTCTCAACTGAGAAATGAAAATAGTAGATTTAATCTTTCCATCAATGAAGCTAATTTTGTTTTATTTTTTAACATTTATTTATTTATTTATTACGTATACAGTATTTGCTCTACATATATGCCCGGGCACCAGATCTCAATGTAGATGGTTGTGAGCCACCATGTGGTTGCTGGGAATTGAACTCAGGACTTTTGGAAGAACAGCCAGTGCTCTTAACCTCTGAGCCATCTCTCCAGCCCCCGAAGCTAATTTTGTATCTCCCAAAATACTGTAGTTTACCTTCCAACAGTTTTTATGGAGTTATTTTATCAAGCCATTTGATTAGCCATAATAAGCTAATGATAATCTACACAAGACTTCCCACTGGTATTTGTTACTTAAGCTGATCCATTTTTCTTGAATAAATTAAGCACAGGGCAAAAACACCCTCTCTTGGACCTGATTTGAATTCCTGATCAGGATTTCTATCATACACTGTCCTTAGATCCACCATTTAGTTGGATAAGTTTCTTCTGTTTTTTCCCCAGGCCCCTTCTTTTTCTTCCTCCATAAAATCTGAGCTGTCCTTGCTACAGTCAAAATTAGGATCTGGTTAGTTGGCAACATATTTCACTCATTACTGAAAAACCTGGATACCCACAGGGAATGTGAGGTCAATGAATGAACAAGGCCTGTCGTCAGAGGACTTGTCATGGTCAGAATCACAGGAAACATGATTAATATTCTTGAATCCCTGTTAATTTCCTGTTAAAATGAAGAGCTTGCAACAAACTTTTGCAAGCTGTGTTCTCCAGAGGAGAATCACATCAAGAGCCAAGGCTTGTGAATTTTTTTTCATAGTATTGATCAGGGGATTTTAACCTGTGTACTATGATTTGTTTGGGGGTGGAACAACCAAAGGGGGTCAACTAAGACCTTCAGAAATATTACATATTTGCATTATGATTCATGAAATTAAAAATGACAGTCATGAAGCAGCAATAAAAATAATTTTATGGTCTACTGTCACTATAATAAGAAGATCTGCATTTAAGGGTTACAGCATTAGGAAGATTGAGAAATACTGTTATAGTTTACTTTCATTTTCACAGTTTAATAGTTTATGTAAATTATCATACATTATTTTATGCATTATTGTTTGCTTTTACTTTTTAAAATTGAAAATATACATTTTTCAGAAAATTCTTTTTTGCTTTTTTTGTTTTTTTCTGAGACAGAATTTCTCTGTGTAGCCTTGAGTGTCCTCGACTCATTTTGTAGACCAAGCTAGCCTCAGACTCACAGAGATCTGCCTGCCTCTGCCTCCTGAGTGCTGGGGTTAAAGACATATGTCACCAATTCTAGCAAAAATAGATTTTTTTAAAAAAATTGTATTTTGATTATGATTTCCTCTCCTCCAACACTTCAAAGAACCTCCATACAGCCTCAACCACCCACTCAAATCCACATCCTATATTTATCCTCCTCATTAAAAAAGAGAAACACACCTAAAAATATGTTTTGAATAAAATAAAGACAAAATAAAAAGCAAACTAAAATAGAATAAACAAACAAAACCCACAAAAAGTAGAAGAAATACATAGAGGCACAGAGACACACACACATTCACACAAACAATAAGTTGAACAAAATACAAAATAGGAAATCATGATATATAAGCAAAAGACTTGAAGGTTAAAAAAATGTACTGACAATTATTATCAACAAAAAAATCTTTTCAAAAATGATGTTGAGTTCATTTTGAGTTAGCCATCTACTGCTCAATTTAAGACCTGCCCTTCAGGGTAGTTTGTATAACAATGACTTGGTTGGAAAACACTTATTTTTCTTTTGCAAGTATTTATCAATTGAAGATAGCTCCTGGCATTCTGTCTTTTACAATCTTTATGAACCCACATCTGTAATACTCTCTAGACTACAGATGCAGGAGCTGTGATGTAGAATTATCTGTTGGGGCCGGACTATCTGTGAAGGTGACTCATTTTTAGTCTGTTGTGCATATAGAAACCAGGGAGCCCACCAGGTTTCTACAGTTCCAAACACATGGTCATATAAACAACCTTCATTCAAATCATCTTGAGGGACAGGAAACAGCTTGGCCTTTTAAGGTTATTCGTCAGGAAACCCACAGGAAGGAGATCTGCCCTAAGCAGGCACCAGGCTCTAACCTCCTCAATTTTGTGGGTAGGCCAGGTTTAGAGTCTCTGAATTTAATTCTTACATAGATGATATTTCCACAAGCCTATCAATGTCTGTCTCATCTGTCCTCATCACAATCAGGTCCAGGTAGTAATATACATTATGAATATTTCAAAAAACAAATACACATTTGAAGGTGGATTTCATTTGTTCATTTCACATCTTTATGTGAGAAATTTCCTCCTTTTCAAAGGATTGAAGGTTTCTGAGAAGGGTATCACTATGCACATCTATATGGGATGAAATGTATAATAATTCCATTCCTCATAGTCTCAAGTGCTGTGTTACCAATGTGCACCACTATGTACATTCCATTATAACTCTTAAATCACATTTACTTACTTATTTATCTATAGGTGTGTATTGTGTGTGTGTGTGTGTGTGTGTGTGTGTGTGTGTGTGTGTGTGTGTATGAGTGTACATGGCAAGGTCAATGAGTTCAGAGGACAAATTACAAGTCAGTTTTCTCTTCACATAGTTTAGATTTTGTGAATCAGAGCCAGATTGTAAGGCTTGTCTGCTGGCACGTATACAAGGAGCTATCTCACTGTTCCAACACTTGCCATCCTCACTTTCCTTATCTCTTCTGCTTCATGGAAGTAAAAATTTACTGGTTTCCGGAGGTTCAGGGCAAACAACACTATGGCTTTTTTGGACATATATCACTACAGTTTGGTGATGTGGCCATCCTTCCTCTTGTGGCTATTGACCACACAGGGGTGCAGATGTGCATAGTATTTTTTGGAAGCACTTTATCATCTCATTGTAATTGCACACCTGGACAAACTGGCCTAGAGCTAGCAGGATGATGTGACAATGAAGGTACCATTTGAGGAGCAGGATTGAATCTTTCTGGATGATGTAACTGGCCTTGGTGTAGCCACCTTACATCTGTTGGCTGTAAGTATCAGCTGTTACTGTTCAGTTGGGATGCGTTCCTGATCTTAGTTCTTGGTATGACATTCACCATGGACTCACTCAGATCCACCTACAGGGCTATGGTCTTGGTCATCAGGGACTTCATGAAGATATGCATGTTGGTTTCTGTGGGGAAATTCTGCTGATAAGGTAGAAGACTTGCTTAACTGGAAAGTAAGTGATCTTTGTGCTAAAAGACATACTCCATTTTTATAGTAGAATTCCCTTTCTCCCTCTGATCTGAGGAAACCTCTGGTCCTTTAGAGTTATCACATAGTCTAACTCTGATAAAAATCCTGCCTAGGGAACACCTGGAGATTTCTGAGGGTTCTTCACCATGCTAATGAGGTCCGTAGGTGCCTTGACTTTCAGTCAATGACGTTTGTCTATGCCTGTAGTGTTTTTGGAGTTCTTGCCCCACTCCTAATACCCATAAGTTAATTAGGTACATGGGTTTCCAATCACCTTATGGGATGATACCCAGCAAATCAAATACATTCACTTCCAAAAGCCCTCCCCATTAACAAAATGTTTATAATGCCCCTGATTCACCAAACAAACTCTCTCTTTGTTTGCCATGAGTGCTAGAGACTACTTTCAGGAAGCACTCTTTCTTCCATGAAGAATTCGCTGCCAATAGTGCCTAGTGGATTGGCCTGCTCCGAGTACATGCTCTCACAGACAGTCATTGACCATCTGCTGCCTCTTCTGCTCCACCCGCCTAACCGTGGCCTGTCTCTGGGAGACCAAAACTCCTTGAAACTGCATGGCCTGGCACTGGAAGATTAATTATGGGAGCTGTAACACATGGCATTGAAAATAAACTTTTCTCCTGCCTCTCTGGCTGAGGTCAAACCTTCTAGTGGAGGAGTGTGCATTTCGAGACTGATACCAGTCTAGGATGGGAATTTCCCACCAGAAGCCTCAAGTTTCTGCTTAGCCACCTAGCTAACAAAAAAAGAGAACCCAGAAAATATTTTAGTCCCCTTCATTTTTGGTCCTGGTGATTGATGGACGGCCTCTAGTATCCAAAGAACTTATTTTGCTTCTGAGTCACACATCATTTTTATCCTGTAATTATGCATTTCTGATATTAATTTTAATTTTTTTTGGTTCTCATTTTCTTGCTGGGAATTCCTGCTGCTAAGAGTCTGGAATTAACATAAAGCCTCTGAGATTGGCGCTAAAATGACAGACTAACTTTTTTCAGTAGAATCCTCCTCTTCTGTCTGATCTCAGGAAACTAGACCCTGTAAAGGAGTGTCACATGGCTCATCCTTCCCCTGATAAGAAACCTGCCTAGTGAACACCTGGAGATTTCTGCCAGAACTTCCTCATGCTACTGACTTCTGTTGGTGCTTGGCTTTCAGTCAATGATATTTGTCTATGTCTCTCACCCTACCTGGAGTTATTTACCAACCTCCTACTTCCCAATTGATAACTAGGTACCACATTTTCTCTTTTGATAGGACAAATACTGAGAATCAAACACATTCACCTCCACAATCCCTCTCCACTGCTCAGTTTTATAATGCCCCTGGTTCATGAAATAAACACTCTTTCTCCATCCCTCCACTATGACTGCATAAGACTCAGCTGTTTATTTCAGTCTTTGGAAGAAGGAACTCATTGTTGGACATGATGCCTGGCTGGGTCTCCTGCCATAAGCAGCTGGAGCTTATTCCTAAGCACCGGGAGTACCAGCTCCCTGTTTATTACCAC
>CAJQZJ010032290.1:5735165-5750167 GCA_907164525.1 Lophiomys imhausi
TTTTTGTGAGTTTTTAGATCTTAATATATTAGATTTATATTTATTTAATTTACATATATGAGCGTGTTTGGATATGCTATGTTTACATACCACATACATGAGTTCTTGGTGCCTGTGGTGTTCAACAGAGAGGTTCTCTGTCACTGAAGTTTCCAGTGGTTGTAGTCCATGATATGGGTGATGAGATGCAATCCTTGGTACTCTGTAAGAGTCATAAGTGCTCTTAACACTGAGCCATCTCTCCAATGGTTAGTAAATCTTCATTGTACTATTTTCCATGGGTTAATTTTGTATGTAGGAAGTTATCTTATTACAACAGTGTAACAAGTGTATTGCTCCAATTCTCCCTGAAATTCAAGTTTATACCTAATATCAATATTTTACTACAATACCAACTCTCTTTTTCTTCCTCACTTTAAGAAATCCATTCTTTGAAAATTTCATACAATGTGTTTTGATTTATGCCACTTCTTGATTACTCATCAATCCACTATCCTCCAGACACTCCTAATTTCCTGTTCTCTTCCCTCTCCCATGAAGTTCAGTTTGTGCAGCTCATATTCTTGCAAGTTCTACCAGGTGCTACACCATTAAAAACACTGACTTTCTCTCTCTGACTAAGTATCAGATGCAAATAGATCTTCGTTTATTGGTGGGACTTCATGTCATCTCCCATTCCCATGATGGACTAGGAATGCGTTGCATTTACATTGGCTGGTAGATGCTGTCCCAAGACCAGTGCTGTCACTTTGAATTCACACGTGCAACTGCTCCTCAGTGTCCAGAAAGGTTTTCTTATGGTCGTCTATCACTTCTGCTTCTAATAACTCTGGAGCCTCCACGTCAATAATAATCCCACACTAGGAATGTTTCACATGAGATAAATTGACAAAGTCAGCATCACTGCAAAGGACAGGCTCAGATCCTTTCTTTCATATGCAGACTATGAGAAAGTTTACTAAACATTTCCTCCTTGTGTTCCTGAGATCAAATAATGTCTTTCATTGCTCATTTGCATGTCTGTCTATATGCATGTCCTTTACTAAATGAAAATAAATTATTATTTGTTAGAGTACTTGTCTGGCATCCTCAGAGGCCTGGATTTGATCCCCAGTCCTGAGTAAATCTGATGTGGTGTCCCAAGTCTGTAGCTTCAGCATTCAGGAGGTGGAGTTAGGCAGGTCAGAAGTTTAAGGAGTTCTTCATAACACTGTGAGTCTGAAGTCACTTTACTTAAGTGTTAGGGTAATCTGAAAGCTGCATGTATTCTATTGCTAATTACTGGTCCCAAGATCTGGTTGCTGCCCAGACAAGAACATTGTAACGATGAGGACATTATCATATATTCCAGTCTTTGTTGTGTAAACCTTGCTGTATTTAATTTGAAGTTGATTGGTTGAATAAAATGCAGCCTGAATTGGGTGGAAGAGAGGTGGAGGGGAAGTTTGGTGGGCTTTTGTGGCAGAGAGGAGAATGGGAGGGAGAATCAGCCTGTGGGAAAAGGAGATGATACAAGGGGATAATGGAAGATATATCTCATGGTCTGGAACATCAACATAGCATGGAGAAATAAAAGCCAAGGGATGTATGTATATGTTATGGGGTTTTACTTGGGGATAAAATTATACAACATTTTAAATGGGCTAAGATTGCATAATTCAGACTAAGGCTTGATAAAACTCAACAGGTGTCTGAGTGTTATTAGTGAGCTAAGGGATAGCTTCCCTGCCCTAATAAGCATAAGTATCAATTATAGATATTCTTATTTCCTTCAACATAGAAGGGCCTGTTTCATAAAAGAAAGAAAAATGTCCCTAGAAGTATGTGGTGAACATGAGCAAATGCATTATATGCATGCATTTATCATCAAAGAATTAATGAAAGATATTTTTTCTACCATGCTTCTACACTTGGAGTATATTTCTTTCCCAGTCCTTGTACCTTATGAACCTCTATGACCTGTTATGCCCCATGTTTCACATGGATATTGTGTCACTTTCTTATTGATTTCATCCCAGCTCTTTTTCTCTTCTTGAGAATAAGTGATGGGTCATGCCATGTGAACCACTCAGACCTACATTCAGTGCTGTGAGCTCCCTCACACTGTCCTCCTCACAGGCACCATTCTTAGTGGGAAGTCATGAGCTCCATGTGATAAATTTGTTTCAAATGACTGAAAGTCACATGGTTTTTTACCAGTCTTCTCTAATGCAGATGCATCATATGTAGAGACCCCACGGGTGTCATCATATTTGATGGTGGACTTAAACTGTCCAAGACCTTGCTTTGTGATTATTCTCCAACATTGCCAGATAACCTTGCCCATTAATGTCATCTTGCACACAAAAATCACTGACATATACTGATATGGATTCTGCTTGGTTAGTCCTGCAGTCCAATGTGTTCTTTAGTCTTTTCTCAGCTGAGGATGGCACCTGTTGCTATGTGGAAAGGCTCATGCTGAGAAGTGGGGAATCTCTGTCCTGAATCAACCTGTCTTGGGCATGATCTAAACAGCTTGGTCTTTAGTGTTACACTTGCATTTGCGTGACTCCTAGAGCAGCCCACATTGTGTTCATTTGTTGTCTTGGGCAGTGATTTCTGTCCTTCTCCAAGTGAGATTCTGGTTCAGATCTTGATTATTAACTTTTGATCAAATACTGTTTCTTCAACTATTTGAGGGAACACGTTTCCATTTAGTTCCATGAATGAAATTCACAAACACACAGAGAGACACAAACAAGCTGTTGTTTATGTTTTTATTAATTAATTAATTAACTTAACATTCCAACCACAAATTCACCTCACTCTTCTCCTGCCAACCCTTCCCCATAACTCCTCTCCCTCTCCATCCACTCCTACTCCATATCTCTTCAGAAAATGGGAGGTCTTCCATAGATATTAAGCAGCCCTTGTATATCAAAATGCATTAAGACTGGGCACATCTTCTCATATTGTGACCAGAGAAGGAAGTCTGTAGAAAGAATTAATTAAATTATTTACTAGCATTTATATTATGGTTAATTGGTCAGTGCTGTTAATCTTTAACCCACTATTATAAATGAGCACACAGACACCACATGGATTTTAACAAGCTTTGGCCTGCATTAAGCAATCTTTGCCCATGTAACCTAGCTCTTAATTCTATCCCCCCAAATATGACCCCATATATACATATGTCCCTTTGGACTGCTATTCTACATACTATGCTGTGTAGGGAATAGATTAATATAAATTAGATTTAGTAAATATCTAGGTTTCTGATACAGTCTCTTAATTTGGGGCATGAAGATCAACTTGGCTGTGAGCAATATGCTTATCAGTTTATGGATGAAGTCACGTGAAAAGAGGGGAATCTTTATGGACTGAAAAACAAGGTTGAAGCCAGGTGAAACAAGGAAAGACTTTATGGCCTGGCTAAGTGGGCAGAGCCCAAATTAAGCTGAAGCAGGTGGAACAAGGAGCGATCCTATTTAAGGACAAGTGGATGAGCCCAGAGAGCTGCGTGCTAAGGGCCCCTCCCCATAGTAGAGAGCTCCAATGCTAGCGAGTCCTGCTGAAGAAAGTGCTGTTGAACTGATGGCCAGAATTCCCTGAGGCAGAAGGAAGCTGGTGAGCAGAGAAAGCCTCAGCAAGATAACAAAAGGCCAAGGACTAAACCCTGTGGCTCAGCTTTTGCCTAGAGGGGTTTGACCTGCCAGAACAGTGGCCTGAATGGAACTGTGGCAAGCTTTAAAGACTGAGGCAGAGCAGCAGAGTTGCTGATATGAAGGAAATAAGTTGGCCTACAGACAGCTGAGGTCTCTCAGAGAGAAGAAAGCCTCAAGCCTTATTTAAGGTGAGACTGCCATAACCAATTTACCCCGACGAACCTGCATCTGAGATATTCCAGAATAAAAACTGCTAAGTGCATTAAAGGGTTTATCCCTGAGACTGGTTTCTTGGCAACTGAGGACCTGCCCCAGAGACTGTATCCTTCTAAAAGTTTATGAAAATAGTTGTAATAGTTATCAATAGGTTTAGTGGTTAGGTTTTAGGGGTTGTAGGCATTTATAGGGGTTGTAGGCATTCACAGGGATTGTAGGAATTTATAGGAATAGTAGTTAAGTAAGGGTATTTGTTATAAGTAGATATAGTTATTAATAAATAAGTGGTTAATAATTTTAAAAGGTTGGGTTTCAATGAAAATGTGCCAGGCTATGTGGAATGATGTTCTTTTCTCTAACCCATGGCATGTGTCCTCCTTCATGGTGTTTGTTTTGCTGCTTGTCTTGGTGGTTACCAGACTCTTCTACCATGAACCTCTCTGCCTTAGCAGCCTGTGCCTTAGTCCCGCCTACTTCTGTCTTTGCCCAATCTCATGCCTCAGTATTTATTCAACCAATCACAGACAATGATTAGAAAACAAAGTGACAGACAAGCAGGACAAATTAATTAACATTTAGAATGCATAATATCACCCCATCAATTCCCTCCTTTCATCTAATAAAAAGGCTAAATTTTAAAAATCATATAGTAAAAACACTAAGAACAAATATTAAACAATCATGAAAACCTATATAAAAGTTACACACATAATGTTTAGTCTATTTGTATCAGGCAATGTTGAAGAACAAAAAAAAAAACCATCTATCTTGGTGTGTCTAAAGTTCTGAACCTGAATATTTTCTATAATAATCTATATTTATAAACCTAAAGATTTTATTTAGATTTGAAAATATCCTTTTAAATCCTAAACAACTCAAGTTCAATTGAAATTTTATATCTATATAACAATACACAACAATTACATAAGAATAGCTTCCAAAAAGAAAAAAAATGACGGTTTGCTGCCTAGACAGTCCTAAATATTTCTAAATACCTTTGGAGCATCATCCTCAGGCTTCTCGCCATGCATATCTCACAGACATAACTGTGAAGGTACAAGCCAAGGTAGTTTGGTTTTTGACACAAAATTTAATCTACCCTTATATCTTATTTTTATATTATATGCCCATATTCACCCTCTTTTTTTCTTTACAGCCTTTCCCCATATATAAGAGAGAAAGAAGGATAGAGAAAAAAAGAGAAAGCGAGAAGTCCCTGAGTTTAACCACCTATATCTTGCTTAATAAGACCATTTGAAAATTTGTAACCATTCCCCCTAAACAACATCTATGACCCATCAAATGACCAAAGAATCATCCACCTCACTCTTTGGGAAGGGTTCTTTGCTCTCTTAAAATTGCTTCCTGGTGAATTGGGATGTGGAAAATCTGTTTGGGGGCCCAAATAAAATGGAAGAATGGTTAAGCAAGTTAATAGTAACATTTGTTGTGCAGTCTCCATGTGTTCAGAAATTTTAGTGTCCTGAGCAGTTTGTAGTCTAAAGATGGACTTTAGATTGGAAAGCTCAGGGCTTTTTGAAGTCCTGGTTGGAACAGTCTGTGAGGCTAGAGCATCTTAGCAAGCTGTTTGAAGTTTTTCTGGATGTAGATTTTTGAGTAAACAGTTATTGAGACACTCTATGAGGCTGGATCATCTGGGCTACTTGACTTCTTTGGTGTCATGGTTCCTTTGTTCTGAAAATATATAATTTTTCACAAGTAACATATAGTTCTGTAATTACAAAAATGCCTTGGACATGCAGGATGCTCAGATCAATTAAGGAAGATTTTCTCTTCTTTGTTTGAACAGAAGAAAGGCATTTGTAAGTCTCTATTCATGCCATGTGAAAGGATGACATGTAATAGTTTTACATATATATGCTATATAATCAATTTGAAGTTGAAATATAGCACAAGACTGTATGGAGTTTAGGTAATCTCCTCTACAGTTGACATAAATCTATTAATAGATTGAGACAGGTTTATTCTATGTAGTTCTGGCTATTGTAGATTTGGCCTCAAACTCAAAAGGAACCTATCTGTGTCTGCCCTTGTCTCCCATATTTTGGGATCAATGGCATGTATTTATATTTTTTCTTCCCTTTTCTTCTTTCTTTGGAGATTTAATTTCTTTGTGGATGTATCTATCCTTATTGAGACAGAGTTTCTCTTTGTAGTTTGGGCTGTCTTGATTTGATTTGTATATCTCTATAGATTAGATTGGTCTTGAACACACAAGGAAACTCTTTTTTCTTTGTCTCTGAAGTTTTGGTATAAAAGTATGAATTTAATTCATTGAATTACCTTTATGCTATTTTATGTTAGCCTTTGTTAACTGTTGGTGGTGGGAGCTGGGTTCTTCCATTGACTAATATATTTCTCTCTCACTATCTCCTTTTTTTAAAAAAAGGTTTTGCAAGACAGGATTTCTCTGTGTATCCTTGTCCTGGACTCATGTTGTAGACCAGGCTAACCTTGAACTCACAGAGATCCACCTGCCTCTGCCTCCCAAGTGCTGGGATTAAAGGCATGCACCACCACACCCAGAGACTAACATATCTCTTTTAGGGGAAAAATGCCTCTTGAAAGCAGGTCTCCCATGGGAGCCCCACACCCAAGGAAACAGGCTTGTCACCTTTTCATTTTACATAAATTTAAGATTATGTGTATTTATCCATTAGATCAGTAAGCACATTATTAGTACAGGCAAAATACTAACATAAAGGAAAAATATGAGTCATTTTGAATTCTAGACTTCTTTAGTTAACAGCCTTATCTTATCAGCAGGGCTCCTGACCTCCCTTCATTGTTTATACTAGCCTGGTCTAGAATTCAGAGATCTGCCTGTTTCTGCCTCCAGTATAATGGGATTAAGGGCATGTTACATTACCACCATGCTCAAATATTTCACTTACGTCCCAGATAATAGTAACTGTAACCCAGAGAGCAATTCTGACCTGCAGTGACAATTCTAAACCTGTCCAAAATTCTTAAAAAATCTCTCATGTTTTAACATTGCCAAACCTCAAAAATAGTCTTTCTACCTCCCAATATGTAGGAGGAATAGATCCTAAAGGAAGACAACCCTGTCAGAGACAGCTCTGCTCCCACTGTCTCCCACATGTCCAGTCTCCACATGCCACCCATCAATTCACGTCTATTCTGTTTCCCCTTTACAGTGATATTTATGTTTATATTCTTAAACCAATCTTGGCTTCTGGAGTACACTCATTTGATCATGTCTGTCATTTCTTTCCTATGCCATGCTGTGTTACTCCCGTTAGAACCAAATCACTTGACCAAATTTAGTTAGGCTTTAAAAAGCCTGGGAACTTAGGTAGGCCAGAAACTCTAGGTCAACTCGCCCCAGTAACTGATGACATTATCCTCAAGGTCTTGGAAGCTCTAACTGTTACCAGGAGGCCAACTTCCTTCTTGGGTATGGCCGGTTGCCAGAGCAACAGAGAGAACAACAAAAACCGCAGGTTGCAAATGATTATGAGTTTGGAAATCCCCATCTTGTTCCCTAAATACCCTATGCTAGCCAATCAAAGTACTGTTGCTTGATGATGCCTGATTCTGCTTTGCTGAAATCTATTTAAGTTGAACTGAAATTCTGTTCAAGGTCTCCTCCCTCTCCTTGCATGGAGAGTCTGTGAGGGTCTCCATGACCACAACATGCTGGCCAATAAAATCCTCTTGTGTATTTCAACATTCTTGGGTGTCCTAGTGATTCCTTGGTTGCCCCAGGCTTGGGTTCAGAAATCCATTTCTTGACCCTAACACCTCCTAATATTTAATTAAGTATTTTGTGTCTATCACATAACTGGAAGAAAACATCCATCCACCTCTATAAGTGACTGAACAGGATATATTCCCAATTAAGTCACATAAGAACTGATTTAAATAACAGAGAATACTTTATTGATCTGTATGAGAGTGAAGAAGGTTGTATGAAGAGCTTACTACTTTTTTCTTAGCTGTACAAGCACCATGATCCCTTTCTGAGGACCTGGATGTCTGTGTTTCCTCTCACTTGCCCACATCATCACTCTGTTGTTTCAAACTCTTCCTCCACAGAAAGCCATCCCTATCATGGTCATCACCTTCTAGAATCCACTGTGACACCTGTGTCAACTAGCCTAGGCATATTTAATAGACCTGATGGTAGAATAAACCCTCCTTTCTGACAGAATGTTCAGCATCACACCAGAGGCAGAGAGAAATGTGTTCCATTACCCATTAATTTCCTCAATTGGAAGCTACTCACAGGGCTCCAGGAGAAGAAATCGAATGGATTCTAGTCTAAGGCTTTTGGCCAGGGAGCACAGGGAGAATAAGTTTCTTCAACTTTGGACAAAGTTAATCTGTCATAGTTGACATCAGAAAGACACTGGAGGGACAAGTCCCTCAATTAGCCAGGCAGATTCTTTCTGGGTCACTAGTGATGAATTTCATGATAATCCTATTGGGAAGATGGGCTAGGAGCAGAGTGTTTATTTTTATCTTACACTTTCCCTCTCCAGTTCTCTGCTGCAGGTCTCCCTGCCTCTCACATTCTGGCACAGGAGAGTTCAGTTTCATTCTGTCACAATCCATCTGTGGGTCTCCTCAGAACAGAGCTCATGGAAACATTTTCATATCTTGAAATAATTGATTCAGAGTTGATATTTTCTGTCCTGATGTTAGGAGCTTCAGGATTTCATTGGACATTAACAAATTTTTGTCTTTTTTTCCTTTCACTAGGTGAAACATCTGCATTGTCTCATGTGGAGCAGTATTTTTGTGGCCAAGATGGAAATTTCATGCATCTAGTGGACTTGATACATATTCAGGGTGCTCCAAAAAAATCCCAAACCCTCATAATATGTTCTTCTGCCTTTGCAAGATTTTTTTTCCTTCTGGGTGCTGAGTAATTAAGGACACACTGAGCACCATTTCCTATGTCATCATGAGTTTCAGGCATCACTACTCTCTACCAAATCTGTGCTTTTGTCATAGCAACACTGATGGTGACCTACATAGTCAACCACATGAAAGAGATAGTAAAGGTGGTTTTGTTCTTTAGATGTTGCTCAGAGGACTTTTTCCAAATCTTTGCATTTTTGATGGCATGGAAGTCTGCACCTCCAGAGTTTCCTTTCACTTAATGGTCATGGATTCTATCCAGCACATCACAAAGTCTCAGTCTAAATGAGTTTGAGGGCATTTCCTGTCATGAAATCAGAAGCTGTGTTCTAGAACATTCTGTAACCATCACTCACTGAGTTTTCCATTAATCTCCCTTTTATTTGGGTGCCGTGTGAAGTTATTACCTACATTTCTAGTATATTCATTCATTTTAAAAGTCTGTCCAGTGACTGGAGAGATAACTCTGTGGTTAACACCAATGGTGACTCTCACAGTGGACATGTGGTTCCATTTCCAGAACACACATAGCTTCTCAGAATACTTAAAAATTCAAATTGCAGAGACTCTGATACTCATTTCTGACCTTCACTCTCATCATGTGTGCACATAATGCACAGGCCAACATACAGGCCAAATTATTACACAAAATTAAAATAAATTAATCATTATTTAAAAATTAATCAGGAGTATCCTTTACAGATGTGTCCAGTTTTCTTTCTCTTAGTTGATTATGTATCAATTCAAGTTATTAACCAATATAAAACCATTCAATGCCACTGTCCATTTCCTTCCCTCACTCTCTCATTGATCCACCTTCCTTTGCCTGCCATGTGTATTGATTAAAGGTGTGTGTCATTATGTACAGTGCCACTGTATTTTCTTATAAGTTCTGTAAGTTCTTATAAGTTCATGAGAATATTGATGTCTCTTTGTAAGTTCCTTCTAATTATCTTTTCTTGAATAAATATGCTTGTCAGTAATTTCACTGTTTCATTTGCCAACACTAAATATTTTAACCAGTTGTCACAGTAACTAGTCAAGATGAGTTGGTGCAAGTCTTGTGATCAGTTTTGGTTGTTGTATTCCCTAGCCCTATTTTTGAGAGCTTCAGCTACTGGAAATTATGGGCCTTTTTTTCTCTTATGAGATCAAGATGAAAATTTTCCATGGGCATCCAAGAAAACCAAATATGAGATTTGTATATGTCCTTAATACATCAATAAAATGATGCAAATTTATCAAACACATGGTGATTATTCCTGGAATTCAGTAAGTGCCTTGAGGATATTAATACACCCACTTTATTTATGTTCCGAGAACCAGGCATCACATAACCTGAAACACAACAATGGGGTTGTCTATCCCCAGCACTGATTCCAAGCGTACATCATTTGGGATTTCCATGTTGAGAGCCAGTATACTAAGTGGATCTGTTCCTTTGGGGTGGGAAAATACCACTTAGCTCATGTGTGTCTCCATGAAGGGAGAATGATGTTTCATCCCCTTTGCTGAAACAGATGACCTGTCCTGACTTCTTTAACCTACACTGAAAATGTCAGATTGTCTTTGGCTTTGGTTTTCATGTCAGGTTAGACTTTCATATGGGAAGCCTTTTCATCACAAATTTCTGTTACTAAGTTGTCATAGTTTCAGAGTAGCACCAGAGAATAATTACAAGAGCAGGCTACATGTAAAAGTGACAAGGGTGACCAATGAGAAAATTCAGACAAAATTTTAGGGACTTAAAAATTATAGAGAAGAATGTGGCTGTGGATGTTGAGAAACCATGTGCTGAAGACCCCAGGAAAGGAGCTATGTTCCAGTGGAGTGAGCTGTCAGCACTGGAAAGCTCTCATATTCTCAGGTGAGTGATCAAGTTGGCCAATTAAGTTTGTTCAATGATATAATTAACTTTATATCTCCTTAAGCACTTCAGTTCCTTCCAATAGTTTTTATGGAATTACATCACCAAATCAATCAATGAAGCATGTAAAACTAAATGTAACTACAACATGCATCAAATTACTATTGGTTGCTTAATCAGCTCTATCTTCTGCTTGGATCTACAAGATGCACAGTACAGGGTAAATGCCCTCTATCTTGGTCTTGATATTGTATTCCTGATTGGGATCTCTGTTATTAACTATCCTCAGATCTACCATTGGTTTGGATCAGTTTCTTATTCCATGTTACTCCATACACCTCTTCTTTACCTTACATGAGGTCTGAGCTCTCCTTGATGCATATAGGATGAATAGCTAGCTGGTCATCTTGGCTGAAAGAAATCATGAACATGATCCTTATTTCCCTGTGGAGTTTGTGGTAACAAGCCTGCCTTGACACAAACCTGTGAAGTTTGGACACTGCTGAGTAAAACTGCATCAATGTGTGATGTTTGTGTCTGTAATATGAGACATGGTCATCATGTGGCTGTAAAATGTCTTTTCCCAATAAATAGAAATTTTGCTGATATATAAAGTAAAAATAAAGTGTCCCAAGGACAGAAACTTACTGCTCATTCACTATGAGTTTCCTGAAGCAGGTGAATTCCAAGGCAGCTTCAAATGCTCTCACAATCAGATCCTTTTGTGACATGAGTGTCTCCTTCCCTGCTCTGAGGTGACTTAAAGACCCCTGGAGTAGGTGAGGGATACATTGAAGGCATACTTTTAAAATATATATTTATTGTTATATTAAATATCTACTTCCCTTTCAAACCACCAACCAGAGGTACCTCGGAAACAATATTATTAGAGACAGAGAGTGTAGACCTCTTTAGTCATAGGTACTTGGAGAGATTCATCAGAGTCTCTTCAATCCAGTCCAAACAGCATCAGCAACATTGGGAACACTGCTAACCTGGAAAAAGGAGTAGTTCTGGGCAGCACCAGCAGGGAGAGCCAAGGAAGCAGTGGCTTTTGCAACCCTTTTTGGGTCTGTGATCTCAGAATAACCTGGGCTGCAATCGTCAGCAAGTCTTGGCAGCAGAAAGTTTCTGAAGAAGCAAGTTTTGGCAAAGAGTTGTCTGGTGTATTTCAAAGCAAAGCAACAAAAAGAATGTTGAGAAGTAATACCAAACAAATATCCCTTGTGTGTTTCTGGTCCCTCCATTTAGACCCCCTGAAAAAGCTAACCTCACACCCTCCACATGAGGTACAGTTCCTGTTGACAAAGATCATGTGATTTTCATGGAATCCGTCCAGCAAAGAATATAAGCATGTTTCCCTCTGGTGACAGTTTCAGCTGACAAAACATCGTGTGCTCTACCATTAGGATGTTTTTCATACTCTCCTTATGACTCTGTTTTGTGGTTGTGTTAAGCTGCTGTGGACTCCCACTCAGATATGAGTGCTCTTATTCCATCTTTAGGGTTTTCTTGCAATGCTGGCTCTTGTTGTGATTCATAGAGACATCTGCATAAGAGTCTTGATGGCTTCCCTCCCTTGGAAACATTCATATTTGCTCTGTTATATGAAAGATAGACTGCAGGAAGAAGGCTGTCAGATTCAATTCAGTTTGAATCATCCACGTCTCATGTCTATTAAATACACAAAAGTGATAACATCTAGTTTGATGTGACAGATCTTCCTTTTTTTTACTCTTGTCAAAGTTTTTTATTATTTTGTTTCCTGGTCTAATAAATTATGTTTGGCTGCACTTCCTCTTTCTCTACTTTCAGACACTTTAAATCTCATAAATATGCAGATGTTTGGATGAATTCAGCAGTGAAGCTTCTGGAAATAGTTTTTTCAAAGAAGAAACTTTTCTATTGAGAATGTGCTCAGTGTTTCGGAAGCCATTCAAATCTTACATTTATTACACAAAAAATTCACAATCATTAAGGGGTCTGTCAATTTTATTAAAAACTCGTTATACATCTGTACAAAATTGTTTATACTATTCAGATGTTATTTTTAATAAAGTCTTATTTTTATTGTTTTAAATTACATATATATGTGTGTGGATATGTGCACATGAGTGCCAGTTTCCTCTGAGGTTAGAGGTGTCAGATATTCCTGGTGCTGAAATATGGGATACTTTGAACTACCTGATGTGGGAGCTGTAAATAAAACTGCAGCCCTCCAAAGAACCATATGTGCTCATAACCAATGAAAATTCTTTCCATGCCCATATTGTTATTTTTAAATTATGAATGTCAGGAGGCAGAGAGATGGCTGATTCATTAATATTGTGTACCGAGTACCATTCTTGCTGAAAAACTATGTTTATATGCCAGCACTCACATTGGAAAGTTCATAACCACCTACATATCCAGTTCCAGGGGATCAAAGTCCTCTTCTGTCTTCTATAGGCTCTTATATGTGAGTGAAATATATTGGGACAGATACACAGAGAAAAATAAAAGACTTTCAAAAATGATTGTAGTCCTGTACATGCTAGAGACCTGAAGTAGGAAGGACAGAAATGTTGAGGTCAGCTCTGCTGGAATTTCAGGCCTATACCACTATAGCTAGATTTCATTCACAGTTATCTGTTTATTTTACAAATAGTCTCATGTATCCAAATGTGGCTTCTTACTGTTACCTTATGGTAACAGTATCTTATGAGCTTCACTAGGTATCCCAAAATGGCCACAAATCAAAGGCAATTTTGCTGCCTCACCTTCATATGGATTGGAATTATGAGGCTGTGCAACCAACCATGCCTGTAAATTTTCTTATTTCATGGCTTTGATGAAAAATATCATTAAAATTAGCACTCAATGTCCAACCCTTCCCTTTTACTTCAGATTTCATTTCACTTGACTATTGAGAAATCTCCTCCTTTATTTTCAAACTGTGTGATGTTAGGTAAAGTGCAGTCAGGTTGCCAAAAGTTCCCAGAATCCCTTGGAGGTCTCTGTTAGGCATTCTGGCAGGTCATTGCTACTTGCTTCTTGGGAACACCCCTCGAGGAGCAGCAGCCAGTTTCATTCCCTTGCCCGGGAGAGAGGAGGTGCAGGTCTCTCCTGTCTAGCTGGGCATAGGTCACATCCTGGGACTCCTTGGATTCTTCAGCCTGGAGCAGGAGAGAAGGAGAGGGGAAGGTGTATGCTTGGCTTGGGGAATCCTGAATGTCTGTGGAGGACAGGACCCACCTGACTCTCCACCTCTCTGCCTTCTTCTGGTTGTTCATCTCTTGTGTTCAGGCATTCCCTCGGAATGACAGAAGGTAAGAAGACTTCTGCCCTCCTGAGCCTGGAGGGTTTCACCTCGGCATATGTCTGTCCTTGGGAGTCATCGTCAGATAGTTTCTATTGAAGGGGAGTAGTGAGGTAGAGATAGTGTCTCCCTATTCCCCTTTGGATCTCCTTGGGCCCATTTCCCACAGCATGGCCAAAGTGACACTTTTGATTACAGCCTCCCTGATGAGATCTTCCTGGGCTTCCTTCCCAGTTCTGGCTTAACCTGACACTCTAACCCTTGCTGTCTTGGCTAAAGTCACACAGTCTATCTTCCTGAGAACGTTTCTGGAGTTTGGAGAAATGGCTCAGCAGTTAAGAGTATGAGCTGTTCTTGCAGAGGACCTGGGTTTGCTTCCCAGAACCTATATAGCAGCCTATAATCATCTGTAACTCTAGATCCAGATGCATATGACACTGTCTTTTGGCATCTGGTAGCACCATGCAGGCATGTGATGGAGAGACATACATGCAGTGAAAACATCCACATACATAAACTACAAAACAAAATCCCACATTTCTTCCCGCCCAGGCTCCTTTGGTTCTGCTGTGTGCCCTGCCTGTAGTTGGTGATCCCTTTGATGTCTCTGTTGGCTTCTCTATCCAGGCTTCCCCCTCAGAAAACAATCAGACAGACACCAAGGATTCAGAGAGGGGACAGGAGCCCGGACACATGTGAGCCCAGGAAGACCAGGAGAGAGATAATGAGGGAAAACCACATAGGAAGCAGATGCTAGCAGAAGTGAGGGAGGGGTTAGCCCTGGATGTTGTTGACAGCTAAGAGAGTGAGTACAAGAAAGTCCCCCTGAACTAAACTGGTCCCTAGGTTTTAGCATTGCAATGGAGATAGGGACCTAACCTGACTGTCCAGGTCCACACCATTCTCAGGTTGCATGTCCTCCACTGAAGCATCTGTCATAGCAAAACAAACAGAGTGTCTCCTGACCAGAGTCTAGGGATGTCTTTGAACCCTAGGTTCCTGTCTTGCCACAAGTGGAGAGAGAGAGAGAGAGAGAGAGAGAGAGAGAGAGAGAGAGAGAGAG
>CAJQZJ010032290.1:5750177-5770968 GCA_907164525.1 Lophiomys imhausi
AGAGAGAGAGAGAGAGAGAGAGAGAGAGAGAGAGAGAGAGAGAGAGAACCAGGGAGTGTTGTGATATCCCTGGGTCCATAGTCTGAAGTTCACACCCTCACAGAGAAGACCTCAGGACTTCCTCACCACCCCTGCAATTCTGAGACCTCAGACATTCCCCCTCCCATTACCCTCTTTCTCTCACAAAGGCTGTCTTCCTGGGTGATAGCAGCTGGGTTAGACCTGGAGAGACAAGAAAATGTCAGCTGGCAATGAGTTGTGTCAGGCAGGTAGGGTTCAGGGTTCATAGCCACTACTTACCTCTTCTGGGGGCCTCTGTCCCTGGTAATTGGCTCTGTAGCTCCTGCAGGAAGTGACAATTCTGTCTCTTTTGGGGCTGCATGGGAGAAGAGTCTCAGCTTAGGTGGGTGGGAAGACCCTCCCCCAGGCATGTGCAGGGAAGGAAGGAAGGGTCCTTTATAACATGAGGGTGAGTGAGCAAATGTCCCAGAACATGGGAGGGTCACAGAACACCTGACATTGAAGAAGTTTTGAGATCAAAGCTTTCTCATCTGAGATCTGCAAGAGTTTCTAAGCTACTTTGTCCCAGTTTGAGGTTTCCCTGAGGCTGGATCCTGAGTCCCTGCTTCGATGTTCATAGGGGACCGACCTCCTCCTGAGACCCAGGTCACCCACACCCACACATCCTCACCATCCTTCCTGAAATTTCCCTGGTGCCTTCGTCGGAGAAGGAAGAAGATGAAGATGAAGATGATCAGGAGGAAGGTCACAGAGACTCCAATCAGAGCCTTCAGGTAACTTTCCAGTCCTGAGACACAAGTGACATCATGAGTGGGGGACGTTGGTGCTCACCTGAGCACCTACTGTGTGACAGGCACATGCTGGCTCTTTGCAGTCATCATCTCCCATCCTCACAATCATGCAGCACAGAGTTTTCACTTTTCCTATCCAGCCAGTTCACCTGCCTCAGATCAACTGACCAGAAATGGCAGATCTTGGATTTAAACTGATGGACTCTGACTTCTAGCCCTGCACTTTCCAACAGATCTGAGTGCCATGAGATTGACAGAAGGAGCCTTCATTCTGTGCCATGACCCTGTGCCTCATCCTTTGCACATGTCACCGCACTGTGAGAAAGATCTACAGCAAAATCATGTTCTGGAGACCTCCTCCATAAGGAGAGGTCATAGCCAAGGCCTGCACCCAAAAACGAACAAACAAACAAGCAAACAAACATAAAACAAAAACAAAACAAAAGAAACAAAACAGAACAAAAAAAAAACCCAACCAACTAACCAACCAGCCAACAAACAAGCAAACCAACCTTAGACATGTGGGGCCAGGCTTCTCCCATGTAATAAGAGAAACTGCAGCCCAGAGAGAGAAGGGCTTATAAAAGTCAGGATCTCAGGAAGCAGCTGTGTCAAGCCCATAAGTAGCTATTCCCAATCTGATATCCACTTCCCAACAGAGTCTTTATTAGCCCTCTGAGACCGGGCTCCATGCAAGCAAAAGGTTTATTCTCAGTCTTAGGGGTAGGATGGGAGATGACTCTCTGGGTTCCATGATCTCAACCTCACCCATTTGCCCCATCATCCAGGTTGAGCCTAAATATTTCTCTCTGGATGCCACCATCTGTAGCCTAACCTCTAAACTCCAGTGTCTGAGGTCTCTGTTGTTATCTCTATTTGCCTCAAAAACGCACAAACAGAAGTGAAAGAGAAATGAGGACTTTGGTGTGTTTAGAGCTGCAAAGCTGCCTGTGGTTAGAGCATACTCTATGCATAGAGGTACCTGATACTTACCAGCTGCTGGCATGTTCCTTGAGGGCGGTGAGCTGGAGACTCTGGTTGGTTCTAGGAAACAGAACAAGAGGAGGATGAGAGTTAGATGCAAATCCAGGGACCCTCACTCTATTCACTGTCCTACACCCGCCATGTAATTACCACAAGATCCTCATGCTGTCTATTCCAAATCCAGTTTGCAGTAGAGGATGGATAGACATTACTTCAGGAACAACAGCTGGCATCCATGTCTTTGCCAGTGTGAGTGTCTTCTGACTAAACCTTCCTGTTGATCCCTTAATCCCACCCAAGTCAAGAGGTCTCCTAGAGTATGGGTTGTGAGTCACTGTGAGATGTCAGCATCACCTTACCTGAGACTATGAGCTCCACAGGGGCACTGGCAAATGACAACAGGTAGAGAGATGAGTTTTGAGAAGCATAGCACCTGTAGGTGCCCATGAAGGTGGAGGTCAGAGCACTCATGAAGAATTTTGCCTGGAACTGCCCATCTTGGAACTTTGATTTTAGGTGTAGGGGTTGGTGGACTGATCCCTCCTTGGACAAAATGAAAGTATCCACCTGGTACTTTAACCAACACAGCAGAGTCACATTCTGTCCTGAGTGCACTGTGGAGTTAGGCTTCACAGAGAGGGTAGGAGTGACAGGAAGCTGTCCTAAAGAGAAGAGGGAAGATGAGAGGATGCCTGTGTTGCTCTGAGTTGAATCCTCACCTGGGTTTTCGCTGGGCACCTGGGACTCTTGTTTACATTCTTTCACTGAGCTCCTCTTCTGCTCCCCTGTCTCTGCATCTGCTCCTGCCTAAGGTTCCTGTCCCTCATCTCACCCATCATTTCCTAGTCTCCCCCATGAGAGTCTGAGCAGAGAGTAGGTACCTGATTGAACCTATTTAGTTCCTCACCTGTAATAAGGATGTCCACGGGGTCACTGGATGCTGACCACTCAGAGGAGTGGTTGTGTGCACCATAGCATATGTACTGGCCTCCTGTGTCATGTCTCACATAGCCCAGTGTAAAGTTGGTCAAGCAGAGGCCAGCCTGGGTCTGTTTGCTATGGTGCTGCATGTTGATAGCTCCTCCCACTTTGTACAGAACAAATCTGTCATAGTTAACATCAGACACACACTGCAGGATGAGTTTCATTCCTGGGTCCAGGATATAGCCTTGGTGAGCCAGTAGATAAGGCTTCCTGGAGAGACCTGGAGGGAAGGTGACAGGCTAGTGACTGAGGAGTTGGGTTTGACCAAACACCTATGGTTCCCATTCTGCCCTGTACATGGTACTGCTTCTCCCCAGGAGTGGGGCTCCAGTTCAGAATCCAGGCTCTCCATTTAGTCATTTTCTACCTGCAACTCCCCAGACGGACATGCCTACTGCAAAGGGCTTAGTGTCTCAAAAATGATTGGTCAATGATGAGGCTTACTCACCTGAGATGTGTATTTCCAGGGGCTCACTGGGTACTGACCACAACTGCGGGGTATGTTTGTAGTAACCATAGCATCTGAATGTCCCTGTGCAGTTTGGGGTCATATGTCCCCTAGAGAATTGGGCTTGGTACTGTCTACTAGAATGCATATACTGTGTCTCCATGGAGCTGGGGAATATCTGATCTTCCTTGGTGAGAATGAACTTATCATAGTGATACAGTGATACACACTGTAGGGTCATGCTCCCTCCTGAGGTCACCACATGGCTGGGCATGGCTAACAGCTTGGGTTTATCAAAGTTGTAGATTCCTAGGAAAGAAAGAACCAGAATGTTACATGGCCTCACACAGCCACAATGTTCTCCAGGACTAGTCTGTGGGAGGGGAATACTCCTGAGAGCAGAGCTTGGGGCTGAGACTCTGACTGTCCCCTCACCTGTCACCACCAGTTCCAGGGTGTTACTGTGCTCAGTCCAACCAGCAGAGCTGTAACTGTAACAGCGATATTGTCCTGCATGTTGCTGGGTCACAGAAGGGATGGAGAACTTAGCCTTTTTCCAAGACTTCTTTGGGGTCTGTGTTCTCCAGGGTTTTTGGTTTCCCTCTTTATGCAGAACATATATTTCTGCATCCAGGATACCCTGACACCAGATGGTCATGGCACTTCTGATGGCAATCACAGGACCTGGCTCAGCCTTGATGGTTGTTTTTTTGAGGTTACCTACAAGGAGTAGGAGTGAAGAAGGTGGGTCTGTTTGAAAGTGGCACAGAGAAGGTCCCACTTGTGGATGGTACATTTTTTCATTTTAAGTTATTTTTCTTTTGTTCAATGCATCTGACCACAGCCTCCCCTCCTCTCTCTCTTCTCAATTCCCTCCAGCTCCCTGCTTCTTCAAATCCACAGGTCCTGTTTCCCTTCAGCAAAGATAAGGCTTCCCAATATCAGCAGAACACTTCATAACAAGATGCAAGGAAATTAGACACATATCATGACATTAAGGATGGACAAGGCAATACAGTAGGACAAAAAAGATCCCACATGTAGGCAAAACCATCAGAGCATCCCCACTCTGAGTGTAAGGAGTACAACAAAAATGCTCAAGATATCCAGATAGTTCTGGCAAACACTTTTAATCTGAGCACTCAAGATGCTGAGACAGGTGGATTTCTGAGTTGCAGGCCAGCCTGGACTATAGAGTGAATTTCAGGACAGTGAACCAGCACTACACAGTGAATGAGCACCCCCCCCCCAAAGCCCAAGCAAAACAACCACAGCCTGTGTGAAGAGGACCTAGGGCAGATCCATGCAGGCTCTGTGGTTGCTGATTCAGGTTCTGTGACCCTTTTCATTTCCACTTAGTTGACACATTGGGCTGTGTTTTCCTGGTGTCCTTAATCTCTCTGGCTCCTATCATCCTTCCTCTCTACCTTCTGTGGTGTTCCCTGAGTTCTAGTGGATGGCACTTAAGCTGATCCAGAGTAACTGAAGGTCCCATGAAGATTCGTCTGTTTCCTGAATACCCTGGGCTCTGCTGTCACTGTCTACCTCGGATTCTGTAACCTGTGTCTCACTGTCTCCCATGCTTTGTGTCAATGGCTCAAGAGGCCTGGCTCCTCACTTACACCACACATCAAGTCCTTTCTGAGCTCCTTTATCACTTCAACATCATTGTGTGGAAAGGCTGTGGTTCCTCACCTGAGATCAGGATCTCCAGAGGTTCACTAGGATATGACCACACCTGTGGTATGCTCCTGTCATAGCTGTAGCATCTGAATATCCATCTCTTCTTGGGAGTCAAAGGGGCCACGAAGAACAGGGCCTGGAACATCCCAGTATACAAATTATACTGTGAGTCCAGCCTCCAGGAGAGCTTCTGTTGTCCTTCTAGAGTCAGAATCAACATATATTTTTGCCATGAGACACACTGGAGGGTGACATTCCCTCCTGAGGTCACCACAGGGCTGGGCAGGGCTGAAAGGCTAGGTTGCCCATAGACTCCTAGGAAAGAAGGGTGAATCAGTTAATTGTTCCAGGCCTCATTATCCTCCTTGACTGTGAGATATGAGGTTGGATGGGCATTGTGTGAACAGACCCACTTCTGGACCATCAAGCCTGAGGTTTGGGGACCCTGTGTGTTCTCTCACCTGTCACCACCAGCTCCAGGGAGTCACTGTATTCTGATGATTCAGCCTGGGTTTCATATTGACATTGATAGAGCCCTGCTTGCTGATGGCCTATGTTGGAGAATGAGAATTCAGCCTTGTCTCCAGGCTTCTGTGTAATCTTTGTGCTCCATAGATATGGATATGGATATCCCTCTTTATAGAGTCTGTACTCTTTCGCTCCTCTGATCCCCTCACACAAGAAGATCACCTCAGTGTGTGTGGAGATCACAGAGTCTGGCTGTACGCTGAGCACAGGCTTAGGAAGTGATCCTACAAGAAAATGAAGAGTTAGGACCCAGAGCATCCATCCTCTGATTGCAGTTCTCAACCCCATGACCCTCCAGCCACCTTCAGGACCAGCAGACATGTGGTGTTTCCACCCTCCCAGCCTAGCACGGTTCTTAGATATGAAGAGAAGAACAAGTCAGTATAGCTGTAGACACTCACCTGCCAGGACTGGGGTTCTGAGGCCCAGAGTCAGTCCTGGAAGAGAGTTCATTGTGAGAGAGTTGTCCCTAAAGCTAGAGCACATCTTCCCCACTGCAGAACCTCCTGAAACTCTGGGGTTTCCTGATGGGCCAGGGCTTTAGTGTGAGGCAGGGTAATTTCTAGACCTCAGTAACCCCTCACCCTCTTCACATCTCACCCAGACAGAGCATGGCTGTGAAGGTGAAGGTCATGGCATCTACTTCCAGAGGCTGCAACTGTGCTTGAGGGCAGAATAGCAGAGTCTATCAGGAGAGACAGGACGCATAGGGTGTGGTGCTTGGAGGCAGGGCACTCCTCATGACATGGTTGTACTTCAGCAACCCCACAAGAATGGGAACTGCAACTCAGGAAGTTTTTAAAATTTATTTATTTATTACTTCAGGTTACATCGCCATCATAGTGTCCTCTTTCCACACCTCCCAGTCCCATTGTCCCACCCTCTACCCCCTATCCCTTCCATCACACTACTCTGGAGTGGAGTGTCCCTACACAAAAGTCCCCCACTCCAGTTCAGCAGTCATATGAGGGCCAAGAGCCTCCTCATACACTGGGGGCATACAAGGCAGCACCACTAGGGCTAAGTGTCTCATTGACAGAAAACAAAGTCTATATTCATGTTCCCTTTGGTGTATTCATTGTAGTATAGTCATCCTGTACTATATGGCTAAAATGTGACTATAAGTGAATAGATGCCATGTGCATCCTTCTGGGTCTGAGTTAGCTTACTCAGGATGAGCTTCTCTAGATCCATGCATTTGGGTGAAAATTGCATGATTTCATTGTTTCTGATAGCTGAGTAGTATTCCATTGTGTAGATGTACCACAGTTGGTTTTTTTTTTTTAATCCATTCTTCAGTTCAGGGACATCTGGGTTCTTTCCAGTTTCTAGCTATTACAAATAAGGTTGCTATGAACATAGACAAGGAAGCTTCCTTGTGATTCGGTGAGGAACCGTTTTGATGTATACCCAGAACTGGTATGGCTGGGTCCCAAGGGAGAGCTATTCCAAGTTTTCTAAGACATCACCAGACTGACCTCCATAGTGGTTGCACAACCCTGCACTCCCACCAGCAATGGAGGAGGTTTCCCCTTTCTCCACACCCTCGCCAGCATGTGCTGTCATTTGAGGCTTTGATCTTAGCCATTCTGACAGGTGTGAGATGGAATCTCAGAGTCATCTTGAGTTGCATTTCTCTGATGATTAAGGATGTTGAGCATTTCTTCAAGTGTCTCTCAGCCATTAGGGATTCCTCCTTTGTGAATTCTCTGTTTAGCTCTATTCCCTATTTTTTGACTGGATTATTTGGTTTCTTGGCATTTAATTTCTTGAGTTCTTTGTAAATTTTGGATATTAGCCCTCTGTCAGATGTGGGGTTGGTGAAGATTTTTTTCCCCAATTTGTAGGCTGCCGTTTTGTTCTAATTACTGTGTCTTTTGCCTTACAGAAGCTTTTCAGTTTCATGAGGTCCCATTTATTGATTGTTGGTCTTAGGTCCTGAGCTGTTGGTGTTCTGTTCAGAAAGTTGTCACCTGTGCCAATGAGTTCTAGAGTTTCTCCCACTTTCTCTTCTAGTAGATTTAGTGTGAGTGCAAAATTTAAGTGTATAGATTAAACAATGTTGACTATTGGTTAATGCTTGCATCTATGGGCTTTGGACATCTATGTTGTCTGCTCTTAACAGATGTTTGAAATTATCTACAATAAATTTTTAGTTAAAAAAGAGTTTGAGGAGGAATAGAGAGAATCAGAGGGGTCAAGACCAACACATGAAGATCAATAGAACCAACTAACCTAGGCCCCTAGAGGCTCACAGCGACTGCAACAGTAACCAAAATAACAAGAAAAAACAGGTTAGATTGACACAGAAGCCCCTATACAAACACAGATGATAGGCAACTTAACAAGTAGGGGTGGGACAGTTTCGGTTACAAAGTTTGTTCCCTGTTAGTGGGACACTTTACCATAGTGGAGCTGTCATGTCAGACCCCAGAAAAAGAGGAAACTCTTAGCCCTCATGTGACTGATGAACGGAGAATGGCTTATATTTGGGGGCCCTCCACAGCAGGGGAGTAGGATAAGTGGGAGAGAGAGAGTGGAGGGTGGGAGAGAGGGACCTTGAGGGGAAGAGGAAGTCGGCTGTTATGTAACTTGAATTAACAAATAAACATTTTTTTTAAAGTGAATATTTGATTCCCTGGGACAGGAATTACCAGTGGTAGTGGAAAACAACATGTGGTGGAATTGAATCTTACAAGATCAATAAGTGATCTTATCTACTGAGCCATCTCTCCAGCCATGAGTAAATATTCATAATTTTACAATTATGGACAAGTTAATTTTGTTGTCCTTAGGACGAAATTTTACTCAAGTATGTTACTTAAAATTCTCATGCAAGCACAAGTTTATTTCTTGTTCCTTAACTATGATGCCAACACTGTATTTTCATCCTCACTTTGAGTAATTAGTATTTTGCACTTTTCTGGGCATTTTGGCTATTTCTTTTTTACAATTTTAAGCAATGTGTTTTCCTTTAACTCCATCCCAGATTCTTCCGCAGTCCCCTGCACTTTACTACACACCTAACATATGATTTCCTCTCCTTCCATCCAGTCCATTTTTGCTTTCCTTATACTCTTGGGCATCGACCAGGGTCCACACCCTTAAAGAAAACTGACTCTTCCTCTCTCAGGAGCTATTAGATTCCAACAGCTCTTCATGAATTGGTAAGATATCCCATCCCCATGCTGGATTTGGTCTTTATTGAGCTTTTATGGAGCTTGTAGATGATGTGACAACACTGTGAACACGTATGAGAGTGCAATCTCAGCACAGTGTTCAGAAAATAGTTTTCTTATAGCCAAGCAACTCTTCTGGCTCTTACAATATTTTCATCCTACTCTTCTGTAATGATACCATGCTAGGAATTTGCTACATGTGGAAAACTTTCTAACTCAGAATCACTTGAAAGGATGGGCCTAGGGCACACATATGTCCTGTTTGTCACAGAGAAAATGAGATAGAGGTTACTAAGTAGTTTCTCTTTTTTTTCTGAGCCCCAAAACAGATCCATGTTTGCTTTAATTCCACACAAATTCTTCCCCAATCCATTGCACCTCCCTACACACCTAACATATGACTTCCTCTCCTTCCATGCAGTCCAAAACATGCATGTCTGTCTATACATATCATTTATTAAATCAGAACAGTGATAAGTAAATATAATACTTGTCTGGTATGCCCAGAGGATTGGGTTTGATTCTCAGCTCTGTAGAAATCTGATGCTGTGGCTCAATCCTGTGATTTGAGCACTCAGAAGGTGGAGTTAGGACTATTAAGAGTTTAAGGTCATTATGTAGTGAGTTTGATGTCTATATCATAAATCAAAGGAAACCTTCAATGGAGTATGTAATGGACATGATTAACTACATTTCATGAATTTATTTATCCTCAAAGAATTAATGAACACTATACTTACTATAAAACTCCAACTCTAGAATCATATCCAAAGCATTTTATTATATCCATTTCTAAGGGGATATTTATACCCTAGCCCTTGCCCCTATACACCCCTGTGACCTGTCATGCCCAGTGTATCATATGACTATGGTGTCTTTTTCTTATTGATTTCATGGGCACCTGTTTCTCCTGACCTGATAATAAGTGATGTGACATGCCATGTGAACCAGCGAAACTTGTTTTCAGTGCTGTGAACTCAGTCACACCTTCCTACCTATCAGCATGAGTCTCAGCAGGAGGTGATGATGCCCTCTTCTGGTTAGATGAGCTCCATGTGATGAACTTGCCTCAGATGACTCATAGGAAGACATGGCATCTCAGCAATCTTCTCTGATGTGGAGAGTTGATAGAGGCATCAGATTTTCTGGTGCATATGAACTCCTTAGGACATTGGTTTATGCTTGTTCTCCAACTTTGCCCCATGAACTCCCATCCATGGCACCCTACATACACCATATTAACCGAGCACATAGTAAAATGGACACTGCTAGGTTAACTTCAATCCTAGGTATCCATCATGGTTTTCCAAGCTGAGGTAGACATGGTGAGACAAAGGAACGTGAAGAGACAAGCTACCCCTGTTGCTTTTCAGGAGTAGCAAGCATCATGGTGGGAAATAGGAGGTTTCTCTCCTGAATCACCTTCACTCTTGTGCAAGATCCAAGTGGCTGTGTCTTGAGTGTGGGTTCTGTGTTGGTGTGACTTCTTTCACACCCACATTGTATCCAGGTTTTCATTGGCTTGCGAAGTGAAGTGATTCTCTTTTGCTTCATGTGAGTGCAAATTCACATTATAGATGTTTAATCAAACTTTGTTTCTTCATCTATTTGAAGAAATGGAAATTTGATTTATTGAGTAAACCCATGTTGATTACGTGTATCCTTTTTTTTTCTCATGCAACAGTCAGTTACCTGGTAATATTTGCTTCCGGATTCTGTGTCTCTCCTTGGACAGGAAGAAACAGTCCATCCAGCTACATGTCTGAATAAGTAGCGATCTACTCTCCCCTAACAACACTTTGGGGCCTGGATGAACTGACAGAGAAAGCTTTACTGAGAACCATTTGAGATACAATGGTAGGTAATGAGCCTCTTCTTCTCTGCTGAAATCTCACCATGTATACCTCCAAGAACTCATATTTCCGTGTTTCTTCTCACTTGTTCACTCCCAACACACTGCTATTCACTTTATCCATCCATGAATCCAACCCATTCCATAGTCATCAAATTCTGGATTTCCCACTGGCTCCAATGTTAGCTCTAGGCTTCTGCCTAGACTGGGCAGACGCCTCACCTGTGACAGGTTGTGCAGCAGCTCTTTGGGGGCAGAGTACTATGTGTATCACATGCTTTCACCCTTCCCCCAGAAACTGCTTGGAGATCTCAGGAAGAAGTCATTCTGAGGGATCCCAGTCTAGAGAATTTAGCCAGGGATCACAAGGAGATGTGGTTCTCTATTTTTGGACAGTGTTACTGTTTTAAAACTGCCATCAGAGAGACACTTGGGTACAAGTCTATCAAGTGGCCAGAACAGATTGTTTTTGTGTCACCAGTGATAAATTCCCGAGTAAATGTGTTGCCATGAGGAGCCACGGCTAGTGGGTTCACTCTTCCCCTACACCTGCCCTCTCCATCCCTCTGATGCAGGTCTCCTTCTCTCTCACACTCTGACATGGGAGAACTCAGCTCCACGCAATCACATTCCATCTCTGCCTCTCCCCAGAACAGGGCTCGCACCAACACCTTCATGCCATGAAATAATTGATTCAGAGTTCCAAATTTCTCCCATGATAGTAGGAGTGGCATTGAGTACCTAGGCATTGAACACACCTGTGGATTTTTCTTTCACTATATGGAGACTCTCTATGGCAACATGTGAGACAGCATTTGTGGGCTCAGAATGAACATGCCATGTGTCCCTGGACTGGCTTGAGTTTAAGGGTGCAAGAAAACTCATAATTTATTCTCCTCCTTTGGTCAAAATGAAGCTTGCAAGACAATACTGTGTCACATACTGGAGGGTCATGGTTCCCCTACGGTCACCAATTGGCTGGACAAGGCTGACAGGTTCAGTGTACTGTAGAATTCTAGAAGAAGGCAGCATCACCCAGGAATGGACTGTGATAGAACCCTTTCTCTCTTGAGGGCATGGTTGGTGATGGGACTACTGAGTGACCTTTCCTCTGTCTTCATGGGATCAGGTGTCAGCTGTCTGACTAGGCAGTACTTCTATGTTGGAGACACTGATATAGATCTGCATAATCATCTCTTATGGAAAGAATCAAAAAGTCAGTTTTGGTCCTAAGATGCTTTTCAGCTGATCTCAAAGCCTTGAATTTTCTTCTCTAAGGAGAGGAAGACAGTGATCTCCAGATTCCAGTGACACCAATGGTTATGTATTCCTCCCAGAGCATCACAGTGCCCCACTCAGGACAAATGGTGGGTTTGAAAAATTGTCAATCATGAAATCATGGGTCATGTATTAGGACATTCTCCAACCCTATTCTCTATCTTAGCTTTCCTCTTAAGCCCCATTTATTCAGTTGCCAAGAGAATTTCCTACCCTACCCTCCAAGCATGATCTAGGGTTGGATAGATGCCTAAGTGGTGTAGAGCATTGGCTTCTATTTCAGTTGATATTCTTTCAGTTTCCAACACCCACATGATGTTTCACAACCACCCATTACAACATTTTCTGTAGATCTGATTCCCACTTCTAACCTACATGGTCACCATGCATATACATGTTGTATAGACACATATATAAACAAAACATCAGTATGCATAAATAAAATAATCTTTATATAAGAAACCTGATAAAGAAAACCACTCACAGATGTGCCAAGCTTATTTTTCCCTAGTTGTTTCCACACCCACTAAATTATTAACCAAGATGAGCTATAGCAGCTTGCCTTCTGAATTCTCTGATAATTTTTAAAATTTTGATTTTGGAATATTGATTCCTCATTGAATGCTCTTCCTGAAGATATAATTTTAAAGAGGAGATTCAATTTACAAATTTGGCAAAATTTAACTCCTTTATTTGGTAATTCCAAATATTTTAAGGAATCATAATTACTTCTCACATTGAGTTGGCTCCAAGTTATGCCACCTGTTATCTAACTCTACTTTTCCTATATATAATGGTTTCCAACATCACTTTGTAAAGCAAGTCGAAGAGATTCCCTGGGCACCCCAAAAACAGAAGACATAATGTGCACGTGATCTTAGTACATTATTAAAATAATGTAAATTAGCCTGTACACAGGGCTTCTTCCTGCAATTGAATAAGACTCTTGTTCATATTAATTTATTTTCTATAATATATATTTTAAGGCAACACAGCCCATGAGATACAAGCATTTAACTGTCCATTTCTAGCACTGAATACATGATTACCCTCTTTAGGATTTCCTTCTAACTTGGGAGGCAGGAGACAAGATGATTTTGTTCCTTGTGCATAAAAAAGTATGTCTATACTTACATACATGTCACCACAAAGGAATGATGAGGGCTCAGCCTCTTTCCTGAAAGAGGTGAGCTGTCCTAGCTCATGGGTCCAATGCTAAAAGTTTCAGATTATTCTTGTGGCATTTGTGTATAACGTCAAGGTCAAATTTCATTCAGGAAGCTTATAAATCAGAGTTTTCTATTCCTAATCCTCAATAGAGGAGTACATGGTAAAGGGACAGGGACAATCAATTAGCAAATTCAGATAATTTTTTAATGTTTATTTATTACTTCAATTTACATCTCCATAAGTGTCCCCCTCTCCACCCCTCTCAGTCCCACCCTCCTAACATCTTCTCCCTCTCCCATCTATCCTACTCTTCCTGAGTGGTTGCCCATACATATCAGCCCTCAGTTCAACAGTCATATGAGGGATGAGCTTCCTCTTGCACTGGGGGCCTATATAGCAACTCCATTAAGGCAAAGAGTCTTACTAACATGTAACAAGGTCTATGATCCTGTTCCTTTTGGTGTGTTGGTTGTAGGATAGTTATCCTGTACTTCATGACTAAAATACAATTATAAGTGAATAGATGTCATGTGCATCTTTCTGAGTCTGGGTTAGTTCACTTAGGATGAGCTTTTCTAGTTCCATTCATTTGGCTGAAATTGCATGATTTCCTTGTTTCTGATAGATGAGTAGTATTCCATTGTGTAAAATGTACCGCAGTTTTTTTTTCTACCCATGCTTTAGTTGAGGGACATCTGGGTTGTTTCCAATTTCTAGATATTACAAATAAAAGTAATAAAACTGCTATGAACATAGTTTGAGGGTGTCCTTGTGGTTTGGTGAGGAATCGTTTGGATGTATACCCAGAAGTGGTATGGCTGGGTCTTGAGGTAGAGCTATTCCAAGTTTTCTAAGATATCGCAAGACTGATTTCCATAGTGGTTTGCACTCCCACCAGTCATGGAGGAGAGTTCCCCTTTCTCCACAGCCTCGCCAGCATGTGCTGTCACTTGAGTTTTTGACATAATATTTTTCAGACATAATAGAGGTAATAATTTGTATGTGGATTTTGAAAAGTCACATGGTAAAGACACCAGGGGAAGAGGTACATTACATAAGAGTGAGATGTTAACCCTATAAATCTGTGAGATTCTCAGCTGAGAAATTAGTGAATTTAATCTTTCCATTGATTAAGGTATTTTTTTATCATTTCAGAGTTTTATTGTGTTGCACTGAAAGAACAGCAGGGAGGTTACACTGTTCTCACATTGATTTTTGAAAATCTAAAGTACTTGCAAATTCTTAAGAATACCTTGACCACTGGGTTAGAACAGTAAGCATAACATAACCAATTTCTTAGTAAATAATGTCTTACAAAGAAAACCACATTTAAAATAGTTTTAAATGCATCCTTTCAGGTAACTCAGCATATGTTTATATCACTTATGCTTAAGACATAAAGCAAGTGTATTACTGTGATGGAATGCAGTAAATAGGGACAGATTCAAGTCAACAGGGAAAGAAATCCCTCTCTTCTTGTTGCTTTGTCCATATATAATCATCTACAGCGATAAGTGAGGAAACCTACAATGTTTCCCACAAGTCAGAGATATACATTTTCAGTTCACCAGAAGCACCTCATATCTCCAGCTAATTTATATTTAGATGGCATTTCCATAAAACCAAAATGAGCCCGGCAAGTCCTCTAAACGAAACTTCCATTGAACTGAGGGCAGTCAGTAATTAACGTGATCACTTGGAGGGTTATGGCTGTTTCTTAAGAGTGCAAGCTCAATCTGTCAACCAGAGGTAATCATTTTATGTTAATTTATACGTAATTCCATTTAAGTTCTTTATCCAAGTAGAAAATATGAAAACAGTCTTTCCACAAGCAAAAAATGTGGAAACATTTAAAAAATAAGAAGTCATTTTTTTAAAGTAACTGATCAGATTCCATAGGCTACTCTTGGAAACAGGACCTTGCTGGATAGAATCCCTTCATTGGTGGCGTTTTGCATGCACTTAACTGGACCGATTCTTCTGTGTTGTTCTAAGAGCTCACCAAAACATATATCATGCCGTATAGGTAGTAAAAAAAAAAAAAAGGCTAGAAGATAAAAAGCTATCTTGCACCATCCTTCCTTCTGACAGTAGGCTAGACTGTCTGCATTCATGATGGTCGTGGGATCATAGAGTCCAGGGCCACTCATCACCAGTCTACTCATATACCTCCAAATATGGTATGCCAAAAGGGGCACATTGTGACCCAGTGTAAGCCACTCTGCCACACAGAGAAACATGACACAGAAGAACGCGTGGATGAGGTACTCGGGAAGCACAAGAGGATTCAGGGTATTACACTGGTCTATAGGGTTCTTGTAATCAGTCTTCAGCTCATCAAATGCTATGATGTGCCAGATGGCGAAGAAGATAAGAGCGGCGGTGAGCAGCAGCACCAGCGTATAGCAGAAGGCCGCGAAATTAAACGCCATGGCCAGGGAGGAGCTGCCGGGCAAGCCAGGGCCAGCGGAGAAAAGCGGTGCACGGCCCTCTGGGTAAAACCATTCACTTCCCCCCGATGAAGCTAGTTTTGTATCTCCCAAAACACTGTAATTTCCCTTCCAACAGCTTGTATGCCAATCAATTAGGCATAATAAGCTACTAATAATATACACAAGACTTCCCACCGGTAATTGTTACTTAAGCTGATCCATTTTGCTTGAATAAATTGAGCACAGGGTGAAAACACCCTGTGTTGGACCTGACTTGGATTCCTGATCAGGATCTCTATCATGCAGTGTCCTCAGATCTATCATTTGATTGGATTATTGTCTTCTGTTTTTTTTTTTCCCAGACCCCTTCAATTTCTTCTTCCATAAAATCTGAGCTGTCCTAGCTACAGTCAATATGAGGATCTGATTACTTTGGCAACATGTTTCACTCATTATTACTGAAAAACCTGGATACCCACAGGGAATGTGAGGTCAATGAATGAACAGGGCCTATCATCAGAGGACTTTGTCATGGTCAGATTTATAGGAAACATGAGTAGGAACCTTGAATCCCTGTGAGTTCCCTGTTAAAATAAAGAGCTTGCAACAGACTTTTGCAAGATGTGTTCTCCAGAGGAGAATTGCATCAAGAGCCAAGGCTTGAGAATTTTTTTGATAGGATTGATTAGTGGCTTTTAACCTGTATGCTATGATCTGTTTGGGGGTGGAACAACCAAAAGGGGTCAACTAAGACCTTGATTCATATCAGTAGAAAACAACAGTTATGAAGGAGCATTAAAAATAATTTTATGGATTAGTGTCATTATGGATTAGTGTCACAATAATAAGACAATCTGCATTTAAGGGTTACAGCATTAGGAAGACTAAGAAATACTGTTATAGTTAACTTTTGTTTTCATAGTATAGATAATAGTTTCTATAAATTGACATGCATTATTTTATGCTTTCTTGTTTGCTTTTACTTTTTAAAATTGATAATAGACATTTTGCCAAAAATTTTTTTTGAGACAGGGTTTCTCTCTATAGCCTTGGCTGTCCTGGACTCACTTTGTAGATCAAGCTAGCCTCTAACTCACAGAGATCTGCCTACCTCTGTCTCCTGAGTTCTAGGTTTCAAGGCATGTGACACCACACCCAGCCAAAAAAAAAAAAAGATTTTTTTAAAAAAGTTGTATTTTGATTATGGTTTCCTCTCCTCCAACCCTTCACAGAACCTACATTCCACCCCAACCACTCAAATCCACATCCTATATTTATCCTCCTCATTAGAAAATAGAAACACACCTAAAAATGTATATTTAATAAAATAAAGTAAGAAAAAATAAAAGCAAACTAGAATAGAATAAACAAACAAACAAAGCCACAGAAAAATGTGGAAGAAACACATAGAGACACAGAGACACTCACATTCACACACACAATACGTTGAATAAAACACAAAATAGGAAATCATGATATATAAGCAAAAGACTTGAAGGTTAAAAAAACGTCCTGACAATCATTATGAACCAAAAAGCCTTCCAAAAGTGACATTGAGTTCATTTTGTGTTGGCCATCTATTGCTAGATTTAAGACCTGCCCTTCAGTGCACTCTGTATATCAGTGACTTGGTTGGAAAATACTAAAGTTTCTATTGCAAATATTTATCAGTTGAAGAAAGCTCCTGGTATTCTGCCTTTTACAATTTTGTGAACCCATATCTGTAATATTCTGTAGGCTGTAGATGCAGGATCTGTGACGTAGAAGTATCTGTTGGTGGCTGGACTGTCTGGGAAGGTGACTCATTTTAATCTGTTGTGCATTCACCAGGGGGCCCACTAGGTTTCTACAGTTCCAAACACATGGTCATACAAACAACCTTCATTCTCTAATCATCTCGAGGGACAGGCAACAGAGTTTGGCCTTTTGAGGTTATTCTTTAAGAAACTGACAGGAAGAGGATCTGCCCTAAGCAGTCTCCAGGCTCTAACCTCCCCAATATTGTGGCTAGGCCAGGTTGTAGAGTCTCTGTAGTTAATTCATACATAGATGACATTCCCACAACCCTATCATTGTCTCATCCGTTCTCATCACACTCAGGTCCTGGTCGTAATAAACACTATGAATATTTCAAAAAACAAATACACATTTGAAGGTGGATTTCATTTGTTCCTTTTCACATATTTATGTGAGATATTTCCTCCTTTTCAAAGATTTTGAAGGTTTCTGAGAAGGGTATCACTATGCACATCTATGTGGAATGCACATCTATAATCCTGTTCCTCATAGTCTCAAGTGCTGTGCTACCAATGGTCACCACTATGTACATTCCATTATAACTCTTAAATCACATTTACCTACTTATTAATCTATAGGTGTGTGTGTGTGTATGTGTGTGTGTGTGTGTGTGTGTGTGTGTGTGTGTATGTGTGAGTGTACACAACAAGGTCAATGAGTTCAGAGGACAAATCACAAGTCAGTTTTCTCTTCACATAATTCAGATTCTGTGAGTCAGTGTCAGAGCTTAAGGCTTGTCTGCAGGCACATATACACGGAGCTGTCTCACTGGTCCAACACTTACCATCCCCATTTTCCTTATTTCTTCTGCTTCATGAGAGTAAAATCTACTGGTTTCAGGAGGTTCAGTGCAAACAACGCCATGGCTTTATTGGACATATATCACTACAGTTTGGTGATGTGGCCATCCTTCCTCTTGTGGCATTTGACCACATGGGGGTACATGAAGGGACTTCATCAGGGACTTCATGAAAATATGCATGTTGGTTTCTGTGGGGAATTTCTGCTGATAAGGCAGAAGACTTGTTTAACTGGAAAGTCAGTGATTTTAGGCTAAAAGACATACTCCATTTTTACAGTGGAATGCCCTTCCTCCCTCTGATTTGAGGAAACCTCTGGCCCTTTAAGGGTTATCACATAGTCCAATCTGTTTAGAAACCTGCCCAGGGAACACCTGGATATTTCTGAGGGTTCTTTCCCTTGATAATGAGGTATGTAGGTGCCTTGGCTTTCAGCCAGTGAAGTTTCTCTATGCCTCTAGTCTTTGTGGAGTTCTTTCCCCACTCCCACTTCCCATAGGTTCATTAAGTAGATGGGTTTCCATTCTTCAGATAGGATGATACCCAGCAAATCAAATGCATTCACATCCAAAAGCCCTCCATATTACCAAAATGTTTATGATGCCCCTGATATACCAAACAAACTCTTTGCTTGCAATGACTGCTTAAGAATACTTTCAGGAAGCACTCTCCCTTCCATGAAGAATTCACTGCCAATATTGCCTAGTGGGTTGGCCTGCTCAGAACACATGCTCTCACAGAGAGTCATTGAGCATCTGCCACCTCTCCTGCTCCACCCACCTGGCCACCTGGCCTGGCTCTGGGAGATCTAGAGGCCTTGAAACTGAATGCCCTGGCAGTGGAAGTTTTGCTAACGGAGCTTTAACATGTGGCATTGAAAATACGTGGTGGCGCATGCCTTTAATCCCAGCACTTGGGAGGCAGAGGCAGGTGGATCTCTGTGAGTTCGAGGCCAACCTGGTCTACAAAGTGAGTCCAGGACAACCAGAGCTGTTACACAGAGAGACCCTGTCTTGAAAAACCAAAAAAAAAAAAAAAAAGAAAGAAAGAAAAGAAACTTTTCTCCTCCCTCTCTGGATGAGCTCAGACCTTCTGGTGGAAGAGTGTGCATTTCCAGCCTGATACCAGACCAGGCTGGGAATTTCGCACCAGAAGCCTCAGGTTTCCCCTTAGACACCTAGTTGATAAAAAAGGAAACCCAGGAAAATATTTTATTTCCCTTCATTTTTGGTTCTAGGGATTGATGGAGAGCCTCTAGTATCCAAAGAAATTGTTTTGCCTCTGAGTCACACATCAGTTTTATCCTGTAATTTTCCATTTCTGATATTAATTTCAATTGTTTCTTTTGTTTTCGTGTTCTTGCTGGGAATCTCTGCTGCTAAGATAAGAGTCTGGAGTTACCAGAAACTCTCTGAGCTCGGTGCTAAAATGACAGACTCACTTTTTTTCAGTAGAATCCTCCTCTTCTCTCTGATCTTAGGAAACTAGATCCTATAAAGCAGTGCCATGTAGCTCAATCTCCTCCTGATAAGAAACCTGCCCAGTGGACACCTGGAAATTTCTGGAAGAACTTCCCCATGCTAATGAATTTTGTTGTTGCTTAGCTTTCAGTCAATGATATTTGTCTATGTCTCAAACCCTACCTGGAGTTCTTTCCCAACCCCCTTCCACCCAATAGATAATTAGGTACCACATCTTCTCTTTTGATAGGATCAAATACTGCGAATCAAACACATTCACTTCCACAATCCCTCCCCACTTCCCAAAGTTTATAATGTCCCTGATTCCTGAAACAAACTCTTTCTCTATCCCTCCACTATGACTGCCTAAGCCTCAGCTGTTTATTTCAGTCTTGGGAAAAAGGAACTCATTGCTGGACATGCTGCCTACCTGGGTCTCCTGCTACAGGCAGCTGCAGCTTATCCCTGAGCACCTGGGGTACCAGCTCCCTCTTTGCTACCACCATTGCTGTCTAGCCAGGCTTGATATTTTGCCACCACTGTGGTCATCCCAATGGCCTCCCATGAAGCTTAGTGAGAGGCTCCCATCCACTGTTGTTTTGCCTGGGCACACATTGGTCAGAGTAGCACTTATCTCCTTGAAGCTGCCTATCCTGGTGATGGAAGCTCACCTGAAAGAGCTTTGAGCTTCCATGATGCTGCAGAGAGGATTTCTCACTCTTGAATGTTTATGTACAGAACTGTAGCACTTGGTGGCAGAATTCTCCTACTGCTCTGGACTGGCAAGATATTCTGTGACACATATCCTGACCCATGTTACAACGTCAAGGAACTTGGAGTTGCCTGGTCAGGTACTTGTAGTTCAGCTAAGAGAGGTGGTAACCTTTTGCTGCATTCAGGAGAAAGGTAGGACTGCCTTAATTCTCCTTCTTGCTTATTAAAAGAGTTAATACTTAGGCATATTCGAAAAACCCACCTCCTGATTTTTTGGACACCCTGAGGTACTGATCTATTGTCCTTGTTCCAGTCATTTCTGCCTAGAAACGTAATGAGTCCAGGCCTTCCAGTAGAGAAGTGTTTTTCCAGCCTCATACCAGATGCAAACCAGCACCTGGAACTTCTCCACTGGACCCAGACACAGAACGGCATTTTCTACTGTTTATGAGGTTAATTATTTTATTGTTGTTTTGAGACAGGTTCTCTCTGTATATCCCTGACACTTCTCAAGCTGGTTATATAGAGCAGGTTGGGCTGGAACTCATAGAGGTTCTTCTGCTTCTGTTTCTCAATTGCTGGGATTTAAAGTTATAGGCCACCACACCCAGCCATGGATTTAAATTTTTAAATGTTTGAAAATGTCATATCTGTATATATTGCATTTTCA
>CAJQZJ010032290.1:5771368-5818112 GCA_907164525.1 Lophiomys imhausi
GTTCTCTTCCAGTGATTTGTACAATATTAAAGTGGCCAGAATTGTCTATATTATCATGTATTTCTTTGTGTCAACATGAATGTCTGCCAGTGCATGCTTTCTTGTGAGTTTTTAGATCTTAATATATTAGATTTATATTTATTTAATTTACATATATTAACATTTTCCTGCATGTATGGACATATTATGCTTGTATACCACATGAGTGCCTGGTGCCTGTGGTGTTCAACAGAGATCACTGGGTTCTCTGTCATTAAGGTTTCCAGTGGTAGTAGCCCATGATATGGGTAATGGGATCCAATCCTTGGTCCTCTCCAAGAGTCATAGGTGCTCTTAACACTGAGCCCTCTCTACAATGGTTAGTAAATCTTCATTATGCTATTTTCCATGGGTTAATTTTGTACTGAGGAAGTTATCTTATTCTAACAGTGTAACAAGTGTCTTGCTCCAAATTCTCCCTAAAATTCAATTTTATACCTAATATCAATATTTTACTACAATACCAACTCTCTTTTTTCCTCACTTTTAGAAATCAGCTCTTTGAGAATTTTATACAATGTATTTTGATTTATGCCACTGTTTGATAACTCACCAATCCACTATCCTCCAGACACTCCTAATTTCCTGTTCTCTTCCCTCTCCCACGAAGTTCAGTTTGTGCAGCTCATATTCTTGCAAGTCCTACCAGGTGCTACACCATTAAAAACACTGACTTTCTCTCTCTGACTAAGTATCAGATGCAAATAGATCTTCATTTATTGGTAGGACTTCATGTCATCTCCCATTCCCATGATGGACTAGGAATGCGTTGCATTTACATTGGCTGGAAGATGCTGTCCCAAGACCAGTGCTGTCACTTTGAATTCACACGTGCAACTGCTCCTCAATGTCCAGAAAGGTTTTCTTGTAGTCATCTATCACTTCTGGTTCTAATAACTCTGGAGCCTCCACGTCAATAATAATCCCAATTGTTCAGGTGAGATAAATTGGCAAACTCAACATCACTGCAAAGGACAGGCTCAGGATGAAAACTTTTCCTTTCTGTAATGTGCAGACTGTGAGAAAGTTTATTAAACATTTCCTCCTTGTGTTCCTGAGATCAAATAATATCTTTCACTGCTTCTTTGCATGTCTGTTGAAATATGTCTTTATTAAATGAGAACAATTATTGTTTGTTAGATTACTTGTCTGGCATCCTCACAGGCCTGGGTTTGACCCCAAGTCCTGAATAAATCTTATGTGGTGTCCCAAGTCTGTGGCTTCAGCACTCAGGTGGTGGAGTTAGGAGGATTAGAAGTTTAAGGACTTCTTCATTACACTGTGAGTCTGAGATCACCCTATTCAAGTGTTAAGGTGATCTGAAAGCTGTATGTAGTCTATTGCTTATTACTGGACCCAAGGTGGTTGCTGCCCAGACAAGGACATTGTTATGATGAGGACATTATCATATATTTCAATCTTTGCTGTGTAAACCTTCCTCTATCTAATTTGAAGTTGATTGGCTGAATAAAATGCTGCAGCCTGGATTGGGTGGAAGAGGGGAAGGGGGAAAGGTTTGTGGGCTTTTGGGGCAGAGAGGAGAATGGGAGGGAGAAGAAGCCTGGTGGGGAAAGGAGAAAATTCAATGAGTTAATGGAAGATATATCTCCACTTGGTCTGGAACATCAGCATAGCATGAAGAATAACAGCAAGGGGGTATATGTATATGTTATGAGGTTTTATTTAGGCATATAACTATATGACATTTTAAATGGGCTAAGGTTGCATAATTTAGTCTAAGGCTTAATAAAACCCAGTGTCTGAGTGTGATTATTCACAAGTAGTGAGCTAAGGGATAACTCTGCTGCCCTAATAAGCATAAGTATCAATTATAGATATTCTTATTTCCTTCAACATATAGGGACCTGTTTCATAAAAGAAAGAAAAATTTCCCTAGAAGTATGTGTTGAACATGAGCAAATGCATTATATGCATCTATTTATCATCAAATAATTAATGAAAGATATCTTTTCTGCAAGACTCCTACACTTGGAGTATATCCATTTCTACCACAGTCCTTGTACCTTATGAACCTCTATGACTTGTCATGCCCAGTGTTTCAAATGGATATTGTGTCTATTTCTTATTGATTTCATGGTCAGCTCTTTTTCTCTTCTTGAGAATAAGTGATGGGTCATGCCAAGTGAACCACGCAGACCTACATTCAGTGCTGTGAGCTCCCTCACACTGTCCTCCTCACAGGCACCATTCTGAGTGGAAAGTGTTGCTGCCCCCTTCTGGTGGGATGAGCTCCATGTGATAAATTTGTTTCAGATGACCGAAAACAACATATGGCTTCTCATCAGTCCTCTCTAATGCAGATGTATCAGGTATAGAGTCCCCACAGAGTCATCATATTTGATGGTGGACTTAAACTGTCCTGGACCTTGCTTCATGATTTTTCTCCAACCTTGTCACATAACCTTGCCCATTCATGTCATCTTGCACACAAAAATCACTGACATATAATGATATGGATTCTGCTTGGTTAGTCCTGCAGTCCAGTGTGTTCTTTAGTCTTTTCTCAGCTGAGGATGGCACCTGTTGCTGTTGTGGAAAGGTTCATGCTGGGAAGTGGGGAATCTCTGTCCTGAATCAACTGGTCTTGGGATGATATAAGCAGTTTGGTCTTGAGTGTCACACCCGCCTTTGTGTGACTCCTGTGGCAGCCACATTGTGTCTAGAGATTTGTTGGCTTGGGCAGTGATTTCTGTCCTTCTCCAAGTAAGATACTGGTTCAGATCTTGATTGTTGAGTTTTGATCAAATACTGTTTCTTCAACTATTTGAAGAAACACATTTCCATTTATTGCCACAAATGAAATACACAAACACACACAGAGACACAAACAAGTTGTGGCTTATATTTTTATTAAGTAGTTTATTTACTTCACATTCCAACCACAATTTCACCTCACTCCTCTTCTCCCAACCCTTCCTCATAACTCCTCTCCCTCTCCATCCCCTCCTACTCTATATCTCTTCAGAAAATGGGAGGCATCCCATAGATATAAAGCAGCCTTTGCATATCAAAGTGCATTAAGATTAGGCACACCTTCTCCTATTGTGACTAGCCAAGGCAGTCTGTGGAAAGAATTAATTAAATTATTTACTAGCATTTATATTACGGTTAGTTGGTCAGTGGTGTTAATCCTTCACCCACCATTATAAATGAGCACAGAGACACCATGGATTTTAACAAGCTTTGGGCTGGATTGAGCAATCTTGGCCCATGTAAGCTAGCTCTTAATTCTATCCTCCCGAATATGACCCCATATATACATACATCCTGTTGAACTGCTATTCTACACACTATGCTGATGTGCCAGTCTATGTGGAATGACCTACTTTTCTCTAACCCATGGCATGTGTCCTCCTTCCTGCTCCTTGTTTTGCTGCTTGTCTTTGAGGCTACCAGTGGCTTCTTCTGCCATCAACCTCTCTGCTTCAGAAGCCTGTGTATTAGTCCCAACTACCTCTGTCTTTGCCCAATCTCAGGCCTCAGCATTTATTCAACCAATAAGAGACAATGATAAGAAAACAAAGTAACAGACAGCAAGCAGGACCAATTAATATTCATTTAGAATTCATAGCATCACCCCATCAATTCCCTCCTTTTGTCTAATAAAAGGGCTAAAGTTTTTAACTCATATAGTAAAAACAGTAAGAACAAATATTAAACAATCAGAAAACCATATATAAAAGTTACACACATAATGTTTAGTGTAATTGTATCAGGCAATGTTGAAGAACAAAAAAAATTATGTATCTTGGTGTGTCTAAAGTTCTGAACCTAAATATTTTCTATCATATTCCATATTTATAAACCTAAATGTAAGAAGAGTTTAGATTAATATAAATTAGATTTAGTAAATATCTAGGGGTTTCTGATTCAGTCTCTTAATCTGGGGCATGAAGATCAATTTGACTATGGGCAATTAGCTTATCAGGTTATGGACTAAAAAACAGGGATGAAGTCAGGTGAAATGAAGGGAGTCTTTATGGACTAATCAAGGAGGAAGCCTGGTGAAATAAGGAGAGACTCTATGGACTAAAAACAAAGTTTATGACCTGGCATTGTTTTCACCTGCTAAGTGGGCAGAGGCTGAAGCCAGGTGGAACAAGGAGCGATCCTATTTAAGGACAAGTGGATAGAGCCCAGGGGAGCCCCATGCTAGAGAGCACCAATGCTAGCCAGTCCTCACGCTAGAAAGGACAACACATAGTTTGTATCATCTCATGGAGAAAGTGCTGATCTCTCTGAGGCAGAAACAAGCTGGTGAGTAGAGAAAGCCTCAGCAAAACAGCAAAAGGTCAAGGACTAAACCCTGTGGCTCACCTTTTGCCTAGAGGGGTTTGACCTGTCTGAGCAGTGGCCTGAACGGAACTGTGGCCAACTTTAAAGACTGAGGCAGAGTGACAGAGTTGCTGATACAAAGGAGATAGATAAGTTGGCCTACAGATGGCTGAGGTCTCCCAGAGAGAAGAAAGCCTCAAGCCCTATTGAAAGTGAAACAGCCATAGTAAATTTACCCTGACAGATCTACGTCTGAGATATTCTGGAAGAAAGACTGCTAACTAAGTGTATTAAAGGGTCTACCCCAGAGACTGTTCCTGACGACTGAGGACCTGCCCCAGAGACTGTATCCTTCTAAAAGGTTATGAAAATAGTTGTAATAGTTATCAATAGGTTTAGTGGTTAGTTAGGGGTTGTAGTCATTCATAGGATTAGTAGTTAAGTTTTTATATTTGTTATAAGTGAATATAGTTATTAATAAATATATATTGAATAATTAAAAAGGTTTGATTATACCTAAAGATTTTATTTAGATTCTAAAATATCCTTTTAAATAACAACTCAAGTTCATTTTGAATTTTATATCTATTATGTCTTCACCCCATCAAGTACATAAGAAGTAATAAAGTTATTATTTTAGTGAGTAGGAAGCACAGCTTCCAAAAATAAAAAAGTGAAAGTTTGCTGCCTAAACCATCCTAAATATCTCTCAGTACCTTTGCAGCATCATCTTCAGGCTTCTGGCAAAGTATATCTCACAGACATAATTGTAACACAGCAAATAAGGATTTTCCCACTCTGTCTCTGCAGAATCAGGCCATAGACTTACCTGTATTTAAGTTCTGGTCCATCTTTGAACTATATATAGTCTGTTGAGAGAACAGGGGCCTTTTTGCCCAGCAGGAATTATCTCCTAATGGAGATTTCTGATGCTCATCATCTTCTTCCAAGTCCAATAGGAGCTGTCAGGAGCTGACTGTCTTAAGTCAACCAATTCTTAAAATAATAAAAACATCTTTAAATGCCATATTCTGTATGCCTCTGAGGTTTTTGAACACATCTATTGATTTATTTATAAATCTAAGTTTGAACAAGCAAACTACATATTTTAACCAGTTACTGTCTGTTTAACCTAGTAAGTCTATTTTGTGAGATAGTATTTGACATAACCAGGAGCTTAACTGGCCAGCCATCAACCTGTATTACCCAAACTCTGAAATAAATTGCAATATTAATCCATAATAGGATTGCAATTAAATATGTACTTCTAAATGAGTTGTATAGGCACAATACCTTATATAAGAGTTGAATATACATAATATGTGTCAAAATATAAAATTCTATACCAACGAATCAAAAATTAACTTTATTGTTGTATCAATATACAAAGTTCTATACCAATGTATCAAAAGATAACCTTGTTTTGTGACTAACAATAGCTTGAAGTTTCAGAGCAGATTCAATAGTCGACCCTAATATCTTCTCATTTTTATATTATATGCCCATATACCCCCTCTTTTTTTCTTTTCAATCTTTTCCCCTTTAAAAGAGAGAACAAAGGATAGAGAAAAGAAAAAAGAGAGAAGTCCCTAAGTCTAACCTCCAATATCTTGCTTAATAAGACCATTTAATAATTTGTAACCATTCCCCCTAAACAAAATCTATAACCTATCGAATGACCAAAGAATCATCCACCCCACTTTTTGGGAATGGGGTGTTACTCTCCTACAATTGCTTCCTGCTGAATTGGTATGCAGAAAACCTGTTTGAGGGCCCAAATAAAATGGAAAAATGGTTAAGCAAGTTAATACTAACATTTGTTGTTCAGTTTCTATGTGGTCAGCAATTTGAATGTCCTGAGCAGTTTGTAGTCCAAAGCTGAACTTTGGGTGGGAAAATTCAGGGCTTTTTGAAGTCCTGGTTGGAACAGTATGTGAGGCTGGACCATCTCACAAAGCCATTTGAAGTTTTTCTGGATGTAGATATTTTTTGAAGAAACAGATATTGAGGCATTCTATGAGGCTGGATCATCTGGGCTACTTGTCTTCTTTGGTGTCTGATCCCTTTGTTCTGAAAATATATAATTTTTCCCAAGTAACATATAGTTCTGTAATTACAAAAATGCCTTGGACATGCAGGATGCTAAGATCAATTAAGAAAGATTTTCTCTTCTTTGTTTGAACAGAAGAAAGACATTTGTAAGTCTCCATTTATGCCATGTGAAAGGATGGCATGTAATAGTATTACATATATATGGTATATATAATCAATTTGAAGTTGAAAATATAGCATAAGACTGTATGGAGTTTAAGTATTCTCCTCTACAGTTGACATAAATCTATTAATAGATTGAGACAGGTTTATTCTATGTAGTTCTGGCTATTGTAGATTTGACCTCAAACTCAAAAGGAACCTATCTATCTCTGCCCTTGTCTCTCACGTTTTGGGATCAAAGGCATGCATTTATATTTTTTCTTCCCTTTTCTTCTTTCTTTGGGGATTTAATTTCTATGTGGATATATCTATTCTTATTGAGACAGAGTTTCTCTTTGTAGTTTGGACTGTCTTGATTTGCTCTGTATAGCTCTATAAGTTAGATTGGCCTTGAACACACAAGAAAAATCTTTTTTCCTTGTCTCCCAAGTTTTGGTATCAAAGTATGAATTTAATTCACTGAATTAACTTTATGCTATTTTATGTTAGCTTTTTTAAACTGTTGAAGGTGGGAGGCATGCAGGTTGCATGTTCCTCTCCCAGCCTAGCTCTGGGTCCTTACATTGACTAATAATATTTCTTTCTCTATCTCCTTTTTTAAAAAAGTTTTGTCGAGACAGTATTTCTCTGTATATCCTTGTCCTGGACTCACTTTGTATACCAGGCTAACCTTGAACTCACAGAGATCCATCTTCCTCTGCCTCCCAAGTGCTGGGATTAAAGGCGTGCACCACCAGGCCCCAAGTGCTGGGATTAAAGGCATGCACCACCATGCTCAAAGACTAACATATCTCTTTTAGGGGCAAAATGCCTCTTGAAAGCAGTTCTCCCATGGGAGCCCCACACGTAAGGAAACAGTTTTGTCACCTTTTCACTTTACATAAATTTAATATTACATGTATTTATCCAATAGGTCAGTAATTATTATTACTAAGCAAAAAGTTAACATCAAGGAGAAAATGTGTCATTTTGAATTCTAGACTGACTTTAGTTAGCAACCTTATCTTATCAGTAGGGTTCCTGCCCTCCCTTCATTGTTTATACTAGGCTGGTCTACAATTCAGAAATCTGCCTACTTCTGCCTCTGTATAATGGGATTAAGGGTGTGTGCCTTTACCAGCCTCCTCAAATATTTCACTTAAATCCTAGATAATAGTAACTCTAACTCAGAGAGAAATTCTGACCTGCAGTGACAATTCTAAATCTGTCCAAAATCCTTAAAAATCTCTCATGTTTTAGCATTGCCAAACCACAAAAATATTCTTTCTACCTCCCAATATATAGAAGGAATGGATCCTGAAGGCAGACACCTGTGTTAGAGACAGCCCCTTCTCCCACTGTATCCCTCATGTACAGACTCCACATGCCACGCATCAATTCATGATGTCTATTCTATTTCCCTTTCACAGTGAGATTTATGGTTTATATTCTTAAACCAATCTTGGCTTATTGAGTACACCCATTTCATCATTTCTATCATATCTCTCCCATGCCAGGGTATGTTACCTCTGTTAGAACCAAACTCACTTGACCAAACTTTAGTTAGACTTAAAAAAGCCTGGGAACTTAGGTAGGCCAGAAAACCTAGGTCAACTTACCCCTGTAAACTGATGACATTACCCCCTTGGGCTCAGAAGCTCTAACCATTACCAGGAGGCCAAGTTCCTGCTTTGGTATGGCCGGTTCCCAGAGCAACAGAGAGAACAAAAACCACACGTTGCAAATGACCATGAGTTTGGAAATCCCCACCTTTTTTCCTAGGTGCCTTATGCTAGACAATCAAAGTACTCTTGCTTGATGATGCTGGATTCGGCTTTGCTGAAGCTTATTTCATTTGAATTGAAATTCTGTTCAGGGTCTCTTCCCTCTCTTTGCATGGGAAGTCTGTGAGTGTGACCCCAGCAAGTTAGTAAATAAAATCCTCTTGTGTTTTTCAACGTTCTCGAGTGTCCTGGTCATTTCTCAGTGACCCCAGGTTTGGGTTCAGAAATCCGTTCCTTGACCCTAACACCTCCTAATATTTAATTAAGTATTTTGTGTCTATCACATAACTGGATGAAAATGTCCATCAGCCTCTATGAGTGACTGAATAGGATTATATTCTCTCATAAGGACACTATAAGGACTGATTGCAGTGACAGAGAATACTTTATAGATATGTATGAGAATGAAGAAGGTTGTATGAAGAGCTTACTACTTTTTTCTTACCTGTAAATGTACCATGGTCCCTTTCTGAGGATCTAGGTCTCTGTGTTTTCTCTCACTCGTCCACACCATCACTCTGTTGTTTTAAACTCTTCCTCCACAGAGAGCCAAACTTTATCATGGTCATCACCTACTGGAATCCCCCAGTAGCACCTGTGTTAACTAGCTTAGGCCTTTTAATAGACCTGCTCTGCTGGAACCTTCTTTTCTGACAGAATGTTCAGCATCACACTAGAGGCAGAGAGAAATGTGTGCCATTACCCATTAATTTCCTCAATTGGAAGCTACTCACAGGGCTCCAGGAGAAGAAATCGAATGGATTCTAGTCTAAGGCTTTTGGCCAGGGAGCACAGGGAGAATAAGTTTCTTCAACTTTGGACAAAGTTAATCTGTCATAGTTGACATCAGAAAGACACTGGAGGGACAAGTCCCTCAATTAGCCAGGCAGATTCTTTCTGGGTCACTAGTGATGGATTTCATGATAATCCTATTGGGAAGATGGGCTAGGAACAGAGTGTTTATTTTTATCTTACACTTTCCCTCTCCAGTTCTCTGCTGCAGGTCTCCCTGCCTCTCACATGCTGACATAGGAGAGCTCAGTTTCATTCTGTCACAATCTATCTGTAGGTCTCTTCAGACAGCTCATGGAAACATTTTCATGTCTTGAAATAATTGATTCAGAGTTGATATTTTCTGTCCTGATGCTAGGAGCTTCAGGAGTTCATTGGACATTAACCAATTTTTTCTTTTTCTCTTTCACTACGTGGAACACATGTGAATGCATGGTCACATGTGAATCAGCATTTTGAAGGCCAAGATGAAAATTTCATGCATCTAGTGGACTTGACATGTATTCAGGGTGCTTAAAAACTACTCATGATATGTTCCCCTGCCTTTGCCAGACTTTTTTCCTTCTGGGTGCTGGGTAATTAAAGGCCCACTGAGTGTCCTTTTCTATGTCATCATGAGTTCCAGGCATCACTGCTCTCTACCAAGCCTGTACTTTTGTCATAGCAACACTGATGGAGCACTACATAGTCATACCACATGAAATTGATAGTAAAGTTGGTTTTGTTCTTGAGATGTTGTTCAGAGGACTTTGTACAAATCTTTGCATTCTTGATGGCTGGAGGAATGCACCTCCAGAGCTTCCTTTCACTTAATCGACATGGATTCTATCCAGAGCATCACAGAGTCTGAGTCTAAATGAGTTTGAGGACATTTCCTGTCATGAAATCAGAAGGTGTGTTCTAGGAAATTCTGTGACCACCACTCACTGAGTTTTCCATTAATCTCCCTTTTATTGGGTGCTGTGTGAAGTTATTACCTACATTTCTAGTATATTCTTTCATTTCAAAAGTCTGTCCAGTGACTGGAGAGATGACTCAGTGGTTAAGACCAATGGTGACTCTCACAATGGACATGTTGTTCCATTTCCAGAACACACATGGCTTCTCAGAGTACTTAAAAATTCAAATTGCAGAGGATCTGATACTCATTTCTGATCTTAACTCTCATCAGGCATGCACATAATGCACAGACAAATGTACAGATCAAATTATTACACAAAATAAAAATAAATTAATCTTTATTTAAAAAAATCAATCAGGAGCATCCTTCACAGATGTGCCCAGTTATCTTTCTCTTAGTTGATTCTGTATCAACTCATTATTAATCAATATAAAACCATACAATGCCACTGTCCTCTCTCTCTCCTTCCCTTTCTCATTGATCCACCTTGCTTTGCCTCCCATGTGTATTGATTAAAGGTGTGTCATTATGTACAGTATCACTGTTTTTTATTGACAATGTTCTGATTTTGACTTGAGAAGATTGATGTCTCTTTGCAAGCTCTCTCTATCTTTTCTTGAATGAATATTCTTGGCAGTATTTCACTGTTTCATTTTCCAACACTAAATATTTTAATGAGTTGTCACAGCAACTAGTCAAGATGAGTTGGTGCAAGTCTTGACATCAGTTTTGGTTGTTATATGCCATAGCCCTCTTTTCAAGAGCTCCAACTTCTGGAAACTGTTGGCCTTGTTTTCTCTTATGAGATCAAGATGAAAAATTTCTGTGGGTATCCAAGAAAACCAAAGATGGGATTTGTATATGTCCTTAATACATCAATAAAATGATGAAAATTTATCAAGCACATGGTGATTACTCCTGGAATTCAGTAAGTGCCTTGATGATATTAATACACCCATTTTTATTTGTGTTCCAAGAACCAGGGATCACAGAACCTGAGACACAAGAATGGGGTTGGTTGTCTACCCCCAGCACCGATTCCAAGCTCACATCATTTGGGATTTCCATCCTGAGAGCCAGTTGACTGAGTGGATATGTTCCTTTGGGGTAGGAAAATACCTCTTAGCTCGTGTGTGTCTCCATGAAGGGAGAATGATGTTTCATCCTCTTTGCTGAAACAGATGACCTGTCCTGACTTCTTGATCCTACACTGAACATGTCAGATTTTCTTTGGCTTTGGTTTTCATGTCGTTATATTTTTATGTGGAAAACTTTTCAATCAGAAATTTCTGTTACTAAATCGTCATAGTTCCATAGTAGCACCAGAGAATAATTACAAAAGCAGGGTACATGTAAAAGTAACAAGGGTGGCCAATGAGCAGAGTCAGACAAAATTTTAGAGCTATGAATATTAGAGAGAAGAATGTGGCTGTGGATGTTGAGAAACCACATGCTGAAGACCTCAGGAAAGAAGCTACATTTTGGTGGAGTGAGCTGTCAACACTGTAAACCTCTCATATTCTCAGGTGATCAATTCATTCAATTCATCAATACATCACTTTGTTCAGTGATGTAACTAACTTTATTTCTCCCTAAGCACTTTAGTTCCTTCCAATATTTTTTATGGAATTAAATCACCAAATCAATCAATTAAGCATGTAAACTAAATGTAACTACAACATACATCAAATTATTATTGGTTGCTTAATCAGTTCTATCTTCTGCTTGGATCTACAAGATACACAGTACAGGGTAAAATCCCTCTTTGTTGGTTTTGAGGTTGTATTCCTGATTGAGATTTCTGCTATTAACTATCCTCAGATCTTCCATTGGTTTGAATCAGTTTCTTATTCTATGTTACTCCATACACCTTCTTCTTCACCTTACATGAGTTCTGCACTCCTTTATGTATATAGGATGAATAGCTTGGCTGAAAGAAAACATGAACAGGATCCTTATCTCCTTGTGGAGTTTGTATTAACAAGCCTGGCTTGACACAAACCTGTGCAGGTTGGGCACTGCTGAGGAATACTGCAGCAATGTGTGAGGTTTGTGTCTGTACTATGAGTCATAGTCAGCATGTGGCAGTAAAATGTCTTTTCTGAATAAATCTAAATTGTACTGCTATGTAAAGTAAAAATATAGTGTCCCAGGGAGAGGAACTCACTACTCATTCTCTCTGGGTTTCCTGAAGCAGGTGAATTACAAGGCAGGTTCAGATGCTCTCACAATCAGGTCCTACTCTAACATGAGTGCCTCCTTCCCTGTTCTGAGGTGACTTTTAAAGGTCCCTGGTATAGGTGAGGGGTTCATTGAAGGCATACTTTTAAAATACTATTTATTTTTCTATGAAAATATCTATTTCCTTTCAAACAACCAACTGCAGGTACAAGAGAGACAATATTAATAGAGACAGATAAAATAGACCTCTTCAGTCATGGGTTCTTGGAGAGATTCATCAGGATCTCCTCAATCCACTCCAAGCAGCATCAGCAGCAACGGGAACACTGCTAATCCATAAACCAGGAGCAGTTCTGGGGAGCAGCGGCAGGGACAGCCAAGGAAGCAGTGGCTTTTGCAGCACTGTTTGGGGCTGTGATCTCAGCCTAACCTGGGCTGCAATATTCAGCAAGTCTTAGAGGCAGAAAGTTTCTGAAGAAACATATTTTGGCAAAGAGTTGTCTGGTGTATTTCGAAGCAAAGCAACAAAGAGAATGATGAGAAGTAATGCCAAAGAAGTGTCCCTTCTGTGTTTCTGGGGCTTCCATTTATACCCCCTCAAAAGGCTAACCTCACACTCTTCACATGAAGTACTTCCTTTTGACAAAGATCATGTGCTGTCCGTGGAGTCTGTCTAGCAAAGAATATAAGCATTTTCCCCTCTTGTAACAGTTTCAAGCTGGCAAAACATCATGTGCTCTACCATCAGGATGTTTTTCATACCCTCCTCATGACTCTGTTTTGCAGTTGTGTTAGGCAGGTGTTGGGGTAGTGTTAAGCATTCTAAATGTTAACTAATTGGTCCTGCTTGCTGTCTGTTTCTTACTTTGACTCTGATTGGTTAAATAAAATGCCGAGGCCTGAGATTGGGCAAAGACAGAGAAAGGTGGGACTTCCTAACAGGAAGCCTGTGCTTTAGACAGAGAAGAAAACCTTCCAGCTAGCAGCAGGGAGAAGAAGAGCATTCCAGCCAGGAGCAGCAGGAAGGAGGCACACGCCATGGGTTAGAGAAAAGAACCTCATTCCACATGGCCAGGAACATCAGCATATCATGGAGAATGGCACTCCAAGGGGACGTATGTATATATGGGGTCATATTTGGGTAGTAGAATTAAGAGCTAGCTTAGATGGGCCAAGATTCCACAACTCAGGCCAAGGCATGTTAAAATCCACCCATGGTGTCTGTGTGCTCATTTTTAATGTCTGCTTAAAGATTAACAACTGCCGAGCCAATTAACAATAATATAAATACTGTTTAAATAGTTTAATTAGCCATATTTTTCTTTTTACAGGCAGGTGTGGGATACCACTCAGATATTAGTGCTCTTATTCCATCTTTAGGGTTTTCTTGCAATGCTGGCTGTTGTTGTGATTCATAGAGACAGGTGCATAAGACTCTTGCTTGCTTCCCTCCTTTGGAAGCATTCATACTATGTTCTATTATATGAAATCTAGAGTGCAAGAAGGAGGCTGTCAGATTTAATTTAATTAAATCACCCATGTTTCATGTCTATTAAATGCACATTTAGGAGTGATAACATCTAGTTTGATGTGACAGATTTTCTTCTTCATTTTCTTGTCCTCTTGTTGAAGTTTGTTATTTATTTGTTTACTGGTCTGATAAACCATGTTTTGCTGCATTTTCAATTTCTCTAATTCCAGACAGTTTAAATCTCATAAATGTGCAGATGTTTTGATGAAAACAACGCTTCTGGAAGTAGATTTTTCAAAGTGGAAACTTTTCTAGTGAGAATGTGTTCAATGTGTGGGAAGCCATTCAAATTATATATTTATTACACAACAAAAACTTTCAAAATCATCAATGAATCTGTCAATTTTATCAAACTCTACTAATACATTTGTACAAAATTGTTCATACTATTGAGATGCTATTTTTAAGAAAGTCTTGTTTTTATTTTATTAAATTACACATATATGTGTGGTTATTGGCACATGCGTGCAAGTTTCCTCTGAGGTCAGAGGTGTCAGATGTCCCTGGTGCTGAAATACAGGAGACTTTGAACTACCTGAGGTAGGAGCTGTAAGTAAAACTCAGGCCCTCTGAAGATCCATATGTGCTCATAACCAATGAGAATTCTTTCCATGCCCCATATAGTTATTTAAAAAATATGAATGTCAGGAGGGAGAGGGATGGCTGATTCATTAAGAGTGAGTATTGTTCTTGCTGAAGAACTGTGTTCATATCCCAGCACTCAGGGAGGTTCATAACTACCTGCATATCCAGCTCCAGGGGATCAAAGCCTTCTTTTGGCTACTATAGACACCTATACATGAGTGAAACATATTGGGACAGATACACGCAGATGAATAAAAGACTTTCAAAAAATGGTTGTAGTTCTGTACATGACAGGACCCTGAAGTAGGAAGGACAAGAATATTGAGGTCAGCTCTGCTGGAATTTCAAGCCTATACCACCATACTTAGATTTCATTGACATTAATATGTTTATTTTTAAAAATAGCCTCATGCGTCCACGTGTGGTTTCTTACTTTTACCCTAAGAAGCCACAGATGACTTTGACTTCTTTGTTCTCCTGGCCCCATCTCCAAAGTTCTGGGATTGGAGGTGTGTGCCACTACACCTGACATGTCATTGCTGTTGTGGTTGTAAGCAGTGTTTCACTGTGCACTTGGTCTGTAATGGAACTCATTACATTTGGGCCAAGGTTGGGCACAAAACACAAGTAGTTTTTCTGCCTCATTCTACCAAGTCCTTGCATTAGATACGTGAGCTCACACATCTGCCTTCACTTGTGCTTCTTTGAATTTTTTAAATTACTTAAATATATTTCAGTGTATGTTTATGTAAGAGGTTGTCAAAATATAACTAGCAAAAATCCGTTTTATTTTTTTGACATGTGAAAATGATTGAATTCAGGTTGGCTTAATGGAAATTTTCCTCGCACCAACTCTCATCCTGCTTGTCAATTGATAGTTGTTAATTTTCGCACATTTCAGCTTTGATACTGTTTATCAGACTATATCATTAAAATTACTATTGTCTCCTTTCTGAGCCACAACTGGGCATCTCCTGTCACCAAATGAAGCTTCCACTTTTGCAAATATGTTATGTCTAAAAGAGTTGTTGGCTAAGAAGTTCCCATGAAAACACCGTAACAACACAGACTACTTTTAAGACTATTGAAAGAAAACATAAGCAGAGAACCCAGAAACAAGTCTGCCAGGGATAGAGCTTAGGAGTCTGAATGTCAGGCAAGTGTTCTACCAATGAGCTATACCGAAGCCCTTGTTTTAACCTTTATTTTAAGAAAGAATCTCACTATGCTGTACAGAAGGGCCTTGAACTCACCAAGTAGCCAAGGTGGATTTCAAAGTTTTTAATCCTCCTGCCTCAGGCTCCAAAGTACCTGGGATTTCAGGACTGTGCCACCAGGCCCTGTAACATTTACATTTTAAGCTACTCACTGCCTTTGAAACTAATATTAAAGCAAAGCACAACAACAAAGAAAACCATACCAAACCCCTGTGTGCTTATGATGTCTGAAGAAATTGTTAATTAATCTTATTTTTGAATTTTTAAATTAGTTTTTAAGGGCTCACATCTAGGTGGATGTGAAAAACCTTTCTTCCTAAGATTTCTAGTTTCGTTGTTGGGTGTTGTTAATAATTATTTTTCTGGTCAGATAATCTATTTTGGGCTCTGTTTCCTCTTTCTCTAGTTTCAGAATGTCTTTAGTTCAAATACACAATCGTTTGGGAAAAATCAGAGAAGCTCCCAGAAAGAGAATTTCGAAAGGGGAACTTTTCTAGTGACAGTGTGTTCAATGTGAGGAAATCAACTCAGATTTTCTACTTATTAAGCAATAAAGTTAACTTATTCATGCCAAAGGTTCTGTCCATTTTCTGTGCATTTGCTAATGTATTGCTATAAAATTGTTCATATGTTACTACTTTTTTAATGTATGTAGAGGCTGGGCGTGGTGGTGCACACCTTTAATTCCAGCACTTGGGAAGCACAGGCAGTTAGACCTCTGAGTTCTTGGCCAACCTGGTTTACAAACAAGCTTAGTACATCCAGGGCTATTTCAGCCAGGGCAGAGAAACTAGTCTTAAAAAGCCAAAAACAAAAAAAACAAAAACTCACCAAGCCAGACAATCAACTCAACAACAAACAAAACAAAACAAAACAAAAAACCAAAAAAGTATGTAGGGAGGCTGTGGATATGGCTCTGTGGTTAAGAGCGTGTACTTCTCTTACTGAGAACCTGAGGTCAGTACCCAGCACCCATAGCATGCAGCTCATACACACCTATATCTCCAGTTCCAATGTCCAATCTGTCCTTCATGGGCACCTGTATACACATGGCACACACTCACACAGACACTCATACATACACATAAATAAAGCAAATAAAGCTCTAAGAAAATAAAGAGAATATAGGTTGTACATGCTAGGAGCCAAGGCAAGAAGGCAATAAGTTTGAGGCTAGCCCTGTTGTGATTAGAAGCTTACATCAACCTACCAAGCTTTCATTTGTGATTATTTGTTTGTTAATTTTTAAATTTATTTTATTTACTTATTGGATGTGGGGAGGACACCAAGGACTTAGGTGGAGATGAGAGAACAATTTGTGGGAATCAGTTTTCTTCTCCACTGTTCCTGTTGATTGAATTTAGGATCCCGGGTTTGGTGGCAAGCCATCACACTGGCCCTAGTTTATTTATTTATACTTTGAGACAGTGTTTCTCTATGTATCCCTGGCTGTCCTGGAACTCACTATGTAGACCAGCTGGCCTCTGATTCAGAGATCTGCCTGAATCTACCTCCTTAGTGCTGAGATATAAGGCATGTGCCACCAAGCCTGGCCAATTTATTTGTTTATTTTTTGTTTATTCTCTGGTTTTTCAAGACATGGTTTCTCAGGGTAACAGCCATGACTCTCCTGGACTTGTTTTGTAGACAAGGCTGGCCTCAAACTCATAGAGATCTCCCAGCCTCTGCCACCCAAATGTTAGGATTAGAGGTGTGAGCCTCCATACTTGGCTTCATCTATTTATTTATTTATTTGTTTGTTTGTTTTTAAACAGGGTCTGCTGTGTTCCAGACTGATCTCTTACTCCTAGGTTATGCAGCTGAAGATGACCATGATCTCTTGATCCTCTTCTCCAGCCCTCCAAAGTACTTGGATTTAAGGTGTGACCTTCCACCCTGGCCTTTGTGTGGCTAATGTTGATTTAAAAATGTCTCACTCTGCAGCCCAGGCTGGCATGAAATTCACTAGATATTCCAAAATCTCCAAAAATCAATGGCAATTTTCCTTCCTCATGGGTTGGAATTACAGGACTGTGGAACCATGATTGCTTATTTTCCCATTTCATAGCTCTGATGAGAAATGCCATTAAAATTAACACTCAATGTAAAATCTTCCCTTCTATCTTCTCATTTCTGTTGATTCTTGAGAAACCTTTTGGTTATTTCAGAACTGTGTGATGTTAGTTTCAAGTGCATTCAGGTTGCTAAAAGATCCCAGAATTCCTTGGAGGTCTCTGTTCTGCATCCTGGCAGGCAGAGGGTCATTGCTACTTGTCCTTGGGAACTACTCCTGAATGAGCAGCCACTTCTGGGGTTTCACCTGACTGGGAGGTGAAGATGAAACATTTAATTATACAATATATTTATTAATAACTATAGACACTTATAACAAATATAAACACTTATTGCCTAACTACTAGCCCTAAGAATGACTATAACCTTTATAACCTAATAGCTAAACCAATTAATAATTATAACAACTATTATCTAACAACTAATCCTATCCTTTTAGAATAAAACATTCTCTGGGGCAGGTCCTCAGTTGTCATGAACACTTCAGGAGTAGATCCTACTTAAGGCACTTAGTCAACAGTCTTTCCTCAGGAACATCTCAGATGTAGGTCCTTTCAGGTAAATTGGCTCTGGCAGCTTCACTTTAAATGAAGCTTGAGGCTTGCTTCTTTCTGGAACACCTCAACTGTCCATAAGCCAACTTACTCAGGTTGTATTAGCCTCATTGCCTCAGTCTTTGTGGCTGGTCACAGTTCTATTTAGGCCATTGTTTGAACTGGTCGAACCTCTCTAGGCAAAAGCTGTGCCACAGGATTTAGTTCGTGGCCTTTTGCTGATCTGCTGAGAACTTCTCCACTCATCAGCTTCTTGCTGCCTCAGGGAAAGCTTCTGTATTTTTTTCAGCTCTTTTTGAGATCAGCTTTCAGTCTGCCAGCATTTTATCTTTCAGATACAAGACACCTTGCATCTTGTAGACACTAGCATGGGAACTTTTGAGCATGGGAACTCTTGGGCTCCACCCAATTCTTAAATAGGAACTCCCCTTGTTTCACCTGGTTTCAACCTAATCTGGGTTCTGCCCACTTTGAAAAAAATCTATTGGTAGCTGAAAACAATGCCAGACCATAAACCTTGTTTTTAGTCCATATGTTGCTACGCCAAGTGCTTACAGCCAAACTGATCTTCATGCCCCATATTAAGAGATTGTATCAGAAGCTCTTAGATATTCACTAAATATAATTTATATTAATCTAACTTCTCTTATATGAAGAGAGGAGGTGCAGCTGTCCCCTGTCTGGGTGTCCTGATGCATATCTGGGCATAGGTCACATCCTGGGGTTCCTCAGATTCTGTAGCCTGGAGTGGGAAAGAGTGACAGGAAGTTATATGCTTGGCTTGGGGGAACCTTCAGGTCTGTGGAGGACAGGACCTATCTGACTGTCTACCTTTCTGCCCTCTTCTGTATGTCCAACTTTTGTGTTCACACATTCCCTTGGCATGACAGAAGGTACGACAGCTCCTGCTTTCCTGAGCTTGGAAGATTTCAGCTGGACATATGTCTGTCCTTGCGAGTCATCCTCAGATGGTTTCTGGTGAAGGGAAGTAGTGAGGTAGAGTTAGTGTCTCCCTTTTCCCCTGGAGATATCCTTGGGCCCATTTTTCACAGCATGGTCAAAGTGACCCATTTAGATTACAGCCTCCCTGATGGAATCTTCCTAGGCTTCCTTCATACAGTTCTGGCTTAACCAGAAGCTCTAACTCTTGCTGTCTTGGCTCCAGACATACAGTCCATCCCTCCTGAGAACATGTTTCTGGAGGTTGGAGAGATGGCTCAGTAGTTAAGAGCACTGACAGCTCTTGCAGTGGACCCAGGTTTGGTTTGCAGAACCCACATAGCAGTCTATAATAAGCTGTAACTCTAGTTCCAGGGTATCTGGCATGATCTTTTGGCCTCTAGCAGCACCATGCAGGTATGTGATACAGAGACATGCAGGCAAAACACCTTTGTACATAAAATAAACTACAAAATAAAATCCCACATTCCTTTTTGCTCAAGTTACTTTGGTTCTGCTGTGTCCCCTGACTGCAGCTGGTGGTCCCTTAGATATCTCTGTGGCCTTCTCCATCAAGGCTTCCCCCTCAGAAGACAATCAGACAGATGCCAAGAAGCCAGAGAGGGGACAGAATCGAGGCAACTCATGATCCCAGTAAAAAATAGGAGACAGTAAGACCATAACACACATTAGTGCTTGCAGAAGGGAGGGAGAGTTCAGCGGTGGATATTGCTGAGGGCTTAGAGAGGGAGAGCATAGAAGCCCCCCTAAACTAAATTGGGCCCTATGATTTAGCTCTGCAGATGGGGATAGGGACTCACCTGACTGTTCAGCTCCATACCATCCTCAGGTCTCATGTCCTCCACTGAAGCATCTGTCATAACAGAACAAGCAGAATGTCTCCAGACCAGAGTCTAGACATGTCTCAGAACCCTAATTTCCTGCTTTGCCCCAGAGGGGGACAGAGAACCAAAGAGTGTTTTGGTATCCCTGGGTCCATAGTGTGAATTTCAGACCCACAAAGAGAAGGCTTCACGATCTCCCCACCACCTAATGTCTAATTCTGTGACATTAGACATTCCCCTCTCCCAGCTCCCAGAACCCTCTTTCTCTCACAAAGGCTTTCTTCCTGGGTGACAGCAGCTGAATTGGACCTGGAGACACAAAGATGTGTCAGTTGGCAGTGATGTGTGTCAGGCCAGTGGGGGTCTATTTCTCTGGCCATGAGTTACCTCTTCTGGGGGCCTTTCACCCTGGTTGCTGGCTCTGCTGTTCCTACAGGAAGTTGCCATTCTTTCTCTTTTTGGGCTACAAGGGAGAGAAGTATCAGCTTAGGAGAGTGTGAAGCCCCTCCCACAAGCATGTGCAAGCAAGGAAGGGGCCTTTACAATACAAAGTTGAGCAATTATTGCAGAACATGGTAAAGTTTATAGAACACCCACAATTGCACAGGTTCTGAGATCAATGCTTTTTCATCCAAGATCTGCAAGTGTTTCTAAGGTACCTTGACCCACTTAGAGGTTTCCCTGGGGCTGGGGTCCTGAGCCCCTGCTTGGATGTTCATAGGGGACCCCACCTCCTCCTGAGACCCAGCTCACCCAAACCAAGCATCCTCACCATTTTTCCTGAATTTTCCCTGTCGCCTTCGTTGGAGAAGGAGGAAGATGAGGATGATGAGGAACAGGAGGAAGGTCACAGAGACTCCAATCAGAGCCTTCAGGTAACTTTCCAGTCCTGAGACACAAGTGACACCATGAGTGGGGACTGTTGATGCTTACCTGATCACCTACTGTGTGACAGGTATAAGCTGGGTCTTTGAACTCATCATCTCCCATCCTCACAATCATGCAGCATGGAGTTGTCTCTTTTCCTATCCAGCTAGTTCACCTGCCTCAGATCAGCTGACTGGAAGTGGTAGAGCCAGGAGTTGAACCCCAGGACTCTGACTTCCATCCCTGCACTTTTCACCAGAGCTGAGTACCATGGACTGGAGGGAAGGAGCCTGCATGCCCTTTGATGGCCCTGTGGCCCACCCTTGCACATGTCACCACACTGTGAGACAGATTCACAGCAGAATCAGGTTCTGGAGACCTTCCCTGTCAAGAGAATTCACAGAAAATGACAGCACCAAAGATAAAATAACAAAAACAAAACAAAAATCAAGTTTAAACTAGTGGGCCAGAATTTTCCCTTTATACTCCAAGAAACAACAGCTAGCCCAAAAGGAGAAAGTCTTGTCCAAGTGAGGATCTCCAGAAGTAGCTGTATCAATCCAATAGCTAGCTATTGCCCACTTGGACACCACCTCCCAACAGAGTCTGTTTATTAGCACCCTAGGGCTTGGCTCCATGCAGGTGAGAGGTTTGTTCTCAGAGCCTGAGGGGCAGGATGGGGAGGGACTGTCTGGGTTCCCTTCTCTCAACCTCACCTACCTGCCCCATCATCTGGGATGAGCCTAGATTTTTCTCTCTGAATGCCACCCTATGTAGCCCATCCTCTAAGCCCCGGCATCTGGAGTCTCTGTTGGGATTTTCTGTTTGCCCCTCACACTCACAATCTGAAGTAACAGAGAACTAGGATTTCAGTGGGCCAACAGTTGCCAGGCAGACTGGGGTTGGAGCATATGCCCTGCACAGACGTGCCTGAAACGTACCAGCTCGTCGCATAGGCCTTGAAGGTGGTGAGCTGGGTTCAATGGGTCCTAGGAAACATAACAAGAGGAGAATGAGGGTTAGATAAAAACCCAGGGATCATCACACTGCTCACTGTCCTACATCTGCCATGCAACCTCCCCATGATCCTCATGCTGTCTGCTCCAAACCTATGTTTTGAGTAGGATGGAGTAGACATTACTTGAGGGACCATTGCTGGCATCCACTTCTTTGCCAAGGAAAGTGTCTTCTGAATAAACCCTCCTGTTGTCCCCTTAATCCCACCCAATTAATATCTCTCCTAGAGTATGGATTGTAAATCACTCTGAGAGTTCAGGGTCTCCTCACCTGAGACTATGAGCTCCACCGGGGCACTGGCATATGACAACAGGTAGGGAGATGAGTCTTGAGAAGCATAGCACCTGTAGGTGCCCATGAAGGTAGAAGTCACAGCACTCATGGAGAATTCTGCTTGGCATTGCTGATCTTGGAACTTTGATTTTAGTCGCAGGGGTTGGTGAGCTGATCCCTCCTTGGACAGAATGAAAGTGTCCACACTGTATATGGACCAACACAACAGAGTAACATTCTCCCCTGAGTGCACTGTGGAGTTAGGCTTCACTGAGAGGAAAGGAGTGACACGGAACTGTCCTAAAAAGAAGATGGATCATAAGAGTCTCCCTTCATTGTTCTGAGATGAAACTTCACCTGAGTCTACCCTGTCACCCAGGAGTGGGCCAATTTTATCTGAGTAAGTCCTCTTCTGCTCTCTTGTCTCTGTATCTGTTCCAGCCTAAGGTTCCTGTCCTTCATCCCAGCCATCAGCTCCTAATCTTCCCCATGAGAGTCTGAGTAGAGGCTTGATACCTGACTGAATCTATTCAGTTCCTCACCTGTGATCAGGATGTCCATGGGGTCACTGGATGCTGACCACTCAGAGGAGAGGTTGTGAGCACCATAGCATCTGTATTGGCCTCCAGTGGATTGGCTCACATATCCCAGTGTGAAGTTGGCTAAGGAGAGGCCAGCCTGGGTCCTCTGGCTACAGTGCTGGGTGAAGACAGTGTCCCCCACTATGTACAGAGCAAATCTGTCATAGTTGATGTCAGAGAAACACTGTAGGGTAAGTCTCATTCCAAGGTCCAGGATATGGCCTTGGTGAGTCAGCAGAGAGGGCTTCTTGGACAGACCTAGAGCGAAGATGACAGGCTGGGGACTGAGGCACTCTTTTTACCAAACACCTCTGTCCTTGCACTCTGCCCTGTGGATGTCACTGTTTTTCCCCAGGTGTAGGGCTCTGCTCAGAATGCAGAGTATCCATTTAGTCAGTCTCTACCTGCAACTCCTCAGAGGGGTGACCTGTGGCAAAAGTCTTAAGGTCTCAAAGAAAAATTGGTCAATGATGGTGATGACACAACTGAGATGTATATTTCCAGGAGCTCACTGGGTACTGACCACAATTCTGGTATATCCTTATAGTAACCATAGCATCTGAATGTCCATGATTGGTTTGGGGTACTGTGTTACATAGTGAAGAGAGATTGGTACTGTCTACTAGAATGCATATACTATGTGTTCAGGATGCTGAGGAATATCTGATCTTCCTTGGTGAGATTGAACTTATTGTATCAGTTCTCTGAGACACATTGGAGGGTCATGTTCCCTCCTGAGGTCACCACAGGGCTGGGCATAGCTGACAGGGTGGGTTTCCCATAGTGGAATCCTAGGAGAGAATGAGGCAGACTTTTATATGTGCTCACACAGCCACAATGTTCTCTGGGGTTAGTCTCTGGGAAGGGAATACTCCTGAGAGCAGAGCCAGGAACTGAGGCACTGACTGTCCCCTCACCTGTCACCACCAGTTCCAGGGTGTCACTGTGCTCTGTTCAGCCAGCCTAACTGTAACTGTAACAGTGATATTGTCCTGCATGTTTCTATGTCACAGAAGGGATGGAGAATGAGACCTTGTTCCCAAGCTTCTCTGGGGTCTGTGTTCCCCAGAGTTTTTGGCTTCCCTCTTTATGCAGAACATATATTTCTGCATCCAAGTTACTCTGACACCAGATGGTTACAGAACTACTGGAAGTGATCACAGAGCCTGGCTCAGCCTTTATGATGGGTTTGGGGAGGGTCCCTGCAGGAATCAAGAGAGAAGGAGGTGAGTCTGTTTGAAAGTGGCAGGAGAAGGTTACACTTGGAGATGGCACTTAAGCTTATCCAGAGCAGTAGAAAGCCCCATGAAGACTCTTCTCTCCCCTGGACATTCTGGGTTTAGCTATAACTTTCTGTCTTGGAATCTGTATCTCAGGTCCCACTGTCTTCCATGCTCTGTGTCAATATGAAAAAGAGCCCTGACTCCTTACATACACCGCACATCAGGCCTTCCTGAGCTCCTATACCATTTCATCATTCTATGGAAAGGCTGTGGCTCCTCACCTGAGAACAGGAGCTCCAGAGGGTCACTAGGATATGACCACACCTGTGGTCTGCTCCAATTATAGCTGTAGCATCTGAATGTCCATCTCTGGCTGGAGGTCACTGGACCCAGAAGGAACAGGGCCTGGAAATTCCTAGTAGAATTTTTATATTGTGAGTCCTGCCTCCACAAACGTTTCTGTGGTCCTTCCTCAATCAGAATGAACCTGTCATATTGCTGCCCTGAGACGCACTGAAGAATGACATTCTCTCCTGGGGTCACCACAGGACTGGGCTGGGCTGAGAGGCTGGGTTTACTGTGTGCTCCTAGGAGAGAGAGAAGGAGGAGTCAGTTAAATGTGTCAGCCTTATTATCCTCCAGGGATAAAGGTGCTGGGGCACAACTGATAGCATATTGACTTCCTAACAGTGGAGTCTGAAGATGGGGGCACTGGTTTTCCTCTCACCTGTCATTATGAGCTGCAGAGGGTCACTGTACTCTGACCATTCACCACCAGTCTGATAGTAACAGCAATATTGTCTAGCATGGCTCTGGTTAATTCTTGAGATGGTGAATTCAGCCTTGTTTTTAGGCTCAGGTAGAATTGCTGTGCACCATCTATCTTGCTCTCCCTCTTTATAGAGACAGAATTTTTGGGCTCCAGTTGTCCCCTCACAGAAGAAGGTGACCTTAGTATGCATGGTGACCACAGAGTCTGGTTGTACAGTAAGGACAGGCTTAGGGAGGGTCCCTGAAAAAAATAGTAGTTAGGACCCAGGGTATCCATCCTTAGATTGCAGTTCTCAGCTCCATGATCTTCCACCCCAGAACCACCAGCACAAGTGGTGTTTTCCACCCTCCCTGACCAGCATGGTTCATAGATATGAAGAGAAGAGCAGGTCAGGACAGTTTCAGACACTCACCTGCCAGCGCTAGGGTCCTGAGGCCCAGAGTCAGTCCTGGAAGAAAGTTAACTGTTAGAGGTTTGTACCTAAAGCTACAGCAGGTCCTCTCCACTACTGAACCTCCTGGAACCCCAGGGTTTCTGATGGCTGAGTGGGCCCACCAGTTCTGGGTCAGGGTCTTTTATAGACAACTGTATCCCCTACCCCTCTTCACATCTCACCCAGACATAACAGAGTTGTGAAGGTGAAGGTCATGGCATCTCCTCCCAGAAGCTGCAACTGTGCTTGAGGTCAGAGCTACAGAGCCTGACTGGAGGGACAGGAAACATAGGGTGTGTCTTTTGGAGGCAGGGCACTCCTCATGACACGGTTGTACTTCATCAGCCCCACAGGAAAGGGAACTGCCCTCCCCAGGCATCAGACTGTGACTTCCCCAATGCTGTGGCTAGACCAAGCAGTTGACCCTCTGTAATCAGTTCTTAGATGGCATTTCCACAACCCCATCCATGTCTGCCTTATCTGTCTTCATCTCACTCAGAGACATATTGTAGCAGATCTTGATGAATATCTCAAATAACAATACAAATTTAAGTTTAGATTTTCTTTGTTGATTTTCACATTTTTATGTGAAACATTTCCTTCTTTTCAGCATTAGTTAATGTTCTGAGAAAGGTCTTGCTGTGTATATCTGCAAAGAAAGAAATTTATAATCTTTTCTTCATAGTCTCAAGTGATGGGTTTCTAGTGTGTGCCACCATTTCTGGTTTTTTTTTTCATGTATGTACTTTTCTTTCTTTCCTTTTTATTGCTTTTCCAGATAGAGTTTGTGTATCTCTGGCTGCCTTGGACTCATTTTGTAGTCCAGAGTAGCATCAAATCCACAGATATCCATCTGTCTCTGCTTCCCAAGTGCTGGAATTAAAGGCCTGTGCCATCACACCTGGAGATGTGTGTGCTTTTCATTACAACTTCTGAATTTTATTTGTTAATTTATCTATTAAATTATTATCTTAGTGTTTAGTGTGTGTGTTCGTGTGTGTGTGTGTGTGTGTGTGTGTGTGTGTGTGTGTGTACATACATGCATGTGTTTCAAAACACATGCATAGAAGTCATGGTAAAACTTCCGTAATAATTTTCCTTGCATAATATGGATCCTGTAGATCAAACTGAGGACTTACATTGGCAGCAGACACCTATACACTGAGCCCTCTCACTGGCCAAACATTAACCATCATCAATTTCCTAAGCCCTTATGCTTCATTAAAACATATATTGGTCCCGGATGCCCTGGACCCAGCTTTATTTGAGTTTCTTAGGACACAGGTTGTTGTTGTGGCCACTGTTCTTCTTCCTGTGGCTGTTCAGCTCACAGTGGTTCAGACACATACAACATTTGTGAGCACCACTGCATCTTGTTGAAGCCGTAAACTAGGAGAATGTAGCACAGGGATGGATGGAGGATGACACCATGCAGGCACAGTACCAGGTTCAGGGTGGACTCTTTCCGATATTGTAGTCAGCCAGGGTTTGGTCTTCCTCCATTTGCTGGTGGCGAATATGGGCAGCTACTGGGATTTTGGTGAGAAGACGTCTTGGTCCTGGATCACATCCTTGACATTCTCAGTGGTGTCACTGAGATAAACCTCAAAGATGATGGACTTGCCCTTCAATGTCTGGCATTTTGCATTGCATTTCCATGGTGATGTTCGCAGGGTGGTATAGTTTAAGAGAAAGAGAGCACAATAAAAATATTTTATTTCCATTCATTTTTGCTGTTAGGGATTGATGACAGAGCCTCCAGGTTTTTTGTTTTGTTTTTGTTTTGTCTTTTTTTTGTTTTTTTGAGACAGGGTTTCTCTGTGTAACAGAGTCCTGGATGTACTGGATTCACTGTAGACCAGGCTAGCCTTAAACACACAGAGAACCACCTGCCTCTACCCCTTGAGTGTGGGATTAAAGGTGTGTGCCACCATCCCAGGCCCATGCCTCCAGTATTATAAGCACTTACTCTACCAGTGAGCTACACACAATTTTATTCTGTATTTTTCAATGTCTGATCTTTTAATTTTTTCTCTGTTATCTTTTTTTCTTATGCTTATGGGTTTAATCATGTTGTTGTTGTATTGAGAGAGTCTCTGTCTATGTAGTGGTTGCTGTCCTGGACCTGGTTATGTAGACCAGTCTAGGCTGGACCTCATAGAGATCCTCCTGCCACTGTTTCCCGAGTTCTGGGATTAGACATGTGGACCCCCCACATGCAGACTTGTGTTTAAAATTTTATGTCTTTGAAGATTTCATACCTGTGTATATTGTATTTTGATTGAGTCCTCCTCCCTCCCGTGACTCTTCCCTCCTGCCTCTTGCTGGTTCCCCTCCTTACTAATCTGAATTTCTTTTTGATTCCTTCCATGACCTGCTGGTTGTTGGAAATTTGCTGTTTAATTCTATGAATCTGTGAGAGTTCCCATTTTCCATTTTATTAATTGAATTTGAGTTTCATTCCATTGTGACTGAGCTGATTCTTGCTGTGAGCTCATCTTTCTTGTGCAGAGACCTCCCCTGTGACCGTCAGTGACTTGTCCTAAAGAGTCTTGTTGGGACAGTGTGGGTTGATAGGTTCTTGTGTGTTTGCTGTATTTGGTCTGAAGTGTTGCCCCTGCCTACTGTTACCTTGCTGTTCCATCTAATGTTAAAGTGGCCAGAGGGGTCTGTATTATCTTGTCCTCTCTCTCTCATTGAATGAATGTGCATGATTTTATGTACGTGTTTATGTTTTAAAGATCCATTTTTAAATTTATTTATTTTATATGTTTGAGAATTTTGTCTGTATATATATGCACCATATTTGTGCCTAGTGTCTGTGGTGTTCACAAGTGAACATTGGATTTCCAACAACAGAAGTTACCAGAGGTTATCAACCACAATATGTGGTGGAACTGAATCTTGGATCCTGTGAAAAATCAATACGTGCTTGCAACCACTGATCCATATTTCCAGTCTTGAATAAATATTCATAATGTTAAAATTACTCACAAATGTATTTTGTTGTCTTTAGGATTCAATCTTATTCTCCTAGTGTAACTCCTAATTCCCATGGAATTTCAAGTTTATTTCCCGTATTACTCCTCATCCCTTCCTTCCTCACTTTGAGAAATTAGTACTTTGACCTCTGATGGGGTGATGATATGTATTCTAAATGTTAATTAATTGGTCCTGTTTTATGTCTATTACTTATATTGTCTCTGATTGGTTGAATAAATGCTAAGGCCTGCTATTGGGCAAAGACAGAGGTAGGCGGGACTAACATGTGAAGGTTTCTGAAGCAGAGAGGTAGAAGTAGAAGGAGCCTCTAAGACAAGTAGAAAGAGGAAGAAGGAGACACAGGCCATAGGTTAGAGAAAAGAACGTCATTCCACGTGACCTGGAACATCAGCCTATGGTGGAGAACAGCAGTCCAAGGGACATATGTATATATGGGGTCATATTTGGGGAATAGAATTATGAGCTAGTATATAAGGGCTAAGATTGCACATTTCAGGCCAAAGCTTGTTAAAATCCTTGAGGTGTCTCTGTGTACTTATTTATAATGGCAGTTTAAGGATTAACACCGCCTACCAATTAAATATAATATAAATACTAGTAAATAATTTAATTAGCTATGTTTCTACAGATCTCCCATCCTCTTTCCCTTCTTTCTCCTATCCTCTTCCCTTCTCTCCCATATCCACCCCTCTCAGTTAATCAGTCACATGAGGGCTAAGAGCTTCCTCTTGCTTTGAGGCCCAACAGAGTAGCCCAGCTATGGTAAGGTGTCCTACTATGACAACAGAGTCCATGGTTGAGACTGTCCCTGCTCCACTTGCTATGGGATCTGTATGAAGACCAAGTTGCCTATCATCTATATATGTATGGGAGGTTTAGGTCTAGTCTGAGCTTTTTTCTTTTGTTTCTGTCTCTGTAAGCTTCAAGTGGCCTAGGTTGGTTGGTTCTGTTGATCTTCATGTGTTGTTCTTGTCCCCTCCAGGTCTCTCTATTCCTCCTTCCTCTCCTGTACAGGACTCCTAGAGCTCCACCTAATGTTTGGCTGTGTTTCTCAGCATTTGTTTTGATCCTAATGCTAACCCTAAGCCTAACCCACCATCACACACACACACACACACACACACACACACACACACACACACACACTCATTCTGTCCATCTCATTATTATCATTTCTATTTCTTAAGCTATTCAAGTGATTGTAAGAAGTCTAACATGTACACTCAGGTACACACAGGTAATTCTCATATTAGTTATTAAGCCCATATAGTGATGAACATTCTGCAACTGAGCTATTAAGTATGTTGACCTCTAGGTTTTCATGAATGTCCTATTTTGTGTGCACAGAAGCCACATGTGGGTGGTGGTTGCTACTCATCCACACTTGAAACACTTGAAACACCAGGAAGCAGCCCATTTCCATTGTGACAGGATATTCTAGAAATTTACAAATGATAAACAAACCTCACCAGCATTGATGCTATTTTGTACTTCAGCTCATAGGTGAGAAGATAAAGTTTCATTCCTGTTATAAGAAGACTGTTTCATAGGATGTGGATAACACAGAGAGAACTGATGTCATTAATAGCATATCACTTCTGTTTTTGTATACGTTTCTGACATGAAAGCTGTTTTTTCCTGATGTTTTTACCATTTTTATCATTTTTACTAGGTTTCTGAGAAATTTGTAAAATTTGCTGTTAGCATATTCATCTCCTCTCCATTTCCTACCTTATTTCTGTTCTGTATCTACCCAACTTCAGTCCTTTAAAAAAACATCCATCAGGTTCGATTTGCACTACCCATATATTCTTGGATGTGTGATTCTGCTGTTAGGGACCATGCCCTTAAAGAAAACTGTCTTTCTCTAAAAATCTATAAATTGCCAGCAACACGTCAGCTTCACCTGGGACTTCATGCCCAGCTCCCCACTCTATATTTGTGTTTGGTCTGACTTGAGCTTTCCAGGTACTTGTACTTGCAGTCATCGCATTTGTAAATTCTCATGTGCAACTGCCCTGCTGTGTTCAGGAACTACTGCTTCTTATAGTCAACCACAGTCTCTGACTCTTACAGTTTTTCCATCTCTCTTCTGTAATACTAACTGAGCATTGGGAGAAGGAGATGTGACATAGATGTTACACTTAGGGCTGAGAATACTTCAGTCTATTCTCGTCACCTTGACAGGTTGTGGTTCTCTATGTTAAGCATCATCTACTGCAAAATGAAACTTCTCTAGTGAAGGTTGAGAGATGTTTTAATCTGTGATTATAATGGTAAGGAATTGGTTTACTATTGTGGGCCTTTGGCAGTGTAATAATAATAGATTCTTCCCTAGGACACATCTACCCACAAGTTTCTGGCATTGATATTTTTTTCACTTAATTTTCTTCTATTTGTTCTTCAATATTATAAATGCTATTATTTGATATAATTAACAACAGGACTTGTTCATAGTAACAGAGAAATTAATTTAAAACTATTTAAACATATAAAAAAATCATGTTTATGATATTCCTGTATTGTGGCTTTTGGCAGGGAATTCCCAGCCTTTTCTGGTATCAGGCCGGAAACACATGCTCCTTGGCAAGAAGGGCCATTCTAGTCCAGTCATGGCAGAAAACAGGTGTCCAGGCTAGGCCTGTGGGGCAGAAGAAAAGCTTGATTTTTCACTCCCAAGTGGTACAGTCCTCTTAGCTGAACTGCTAGCTCTGGACCACCAGTTTCAAGGAGTGTGGGGCTCCTGAAGTGGGCCATGTGGCTGGGTGGGTGATGTGGGAGAGGTGGCAGAAGCTCAGTACTTCTTGGCAGGAGCGTGGACTCTGTGCATGTCTAGCCTGCCAGGCAGGATTTTGTTCTTTGTATGCTCAGAGATGAGTACCATTTGTAGGCAGTGGTAGACCTATCTAGGCAGCATCACCCAGGCAGAAGCCTGAGGCCTGTGCAAGCCTGGCCAGCCAGGCATCCAGGAGCAGCAATCTCTCTAAGGTGGGGAAAATGCTAGCCTCCCAAGCCCAAAATGAATAGACAGACTCAAGCAGCCATGTTAGAAGCATGGAGAAAAAATAGTTTATTTAGGGTATCAGGAACATTATAAACCTTTGGGCTGTGGGGAGGAATTTTGGAGGTGAATGTGTTTGATTTGCTGGGTATTTTCCTATCAGAAGAAAGACAATCCAGTACCTAATTAACTCATGTGCATTGGGGGTGGTGGAAGAACTCCAGGTCCACTAGAGGCATGTACAAATGGCATTGGCTGAAAGCCAAGGCACCGAAATACCTCATTAGCATGGGGAAATACTTTAAGAAATCTCCAGGTGTTACCTGGGAGGGTTTCTATCAGGGTTGGAATACATGACTTGTCTTACTTAGAGGATCCTCAGATCATAGGGAGGAAGGGCTTTTCTGCTAGAAAAGAGAGTCTGTTATTTGGCACTGAGATCAGGGGCTTTCCAGAGACACCAGATTTCTGTGTTATCAGCAGACATTTCCCACACTGTATGCTGCTAACATATATTATTTTATTAATTAAATGGTTTCTTTGACAATTTCATACATGTATATTATGAATGCTCTCAGTACCACCCTCTCTTCTTTTCCCTCTCTCTTCTCTACATCCACAGCCATTTTTCCTACTAATGCTTTCTTGCATTCATGTGTCTTTGATTTGGTGTTTCCCTCTGGGTTTTACCAGGGCTATCTATGTATCCTTGGGGGTTGAATATGTCCACTGGAACTTGATAAATTCAAAACTGAACAGAGTGTCTCTGCCTATTTGAGAGTCCATCAATAGCCAACCTATAGGATCTCACGAGCCTCCCCATTCTCACATTCATGACTGACTTCTGAGGCAATGCCTTGTACAAATCTAATACACAGCACTCATTGCTGTTGTGAATTTGTAATTTCTCTCTGAGTTTTAGGAAGATGGGATTTTTCTGACATCCTTTCTATCTTCTGACTCTTACATTCTTTCTGTTCCCTCTTCCACAATGTTCCCTCAACCTTTCAGGGTGCTATAAATACATATTTAGGATTGAACCTTAATCTGTCTCTTATTCTCAGCATCTTCAGCAGCCATTAGTCTCTATATTCAGGGCATTGGCAACATTATAGAAGCTTTTCTGATTAAGAATGATAGTTACTTTTGTGTAAATATTTAAACACAAATAATTATATGCAGTCTGATATTATGTATATTTAGCTAAATATCAATAGTAATTTAGCATCAGGGCTTATGATTTCTAAGACAAGAGATGTTTTGTATGTTTGTTTTGTAGTATTTTGTTTTCTTTTTTTTTTAACTAGGTTTATAACTTCAGATATGAGGTACCTTCTGTAGACCAGACATTAAATACAACCAGAGATAACTGTTGGTTACACCCATAACAATGGTGATAAAATCACAAATGTAGAGACACCTCACCTAGCTGTGTGGTATAGTTTATAATGTTGACTGCAGAGTAAAATCAACGATGCCCATCCCCAGCAGCCTGCTCCATGCACCATGCTGAAAGTTAACCAGCAAAGAAGACATTTCTCCTCCAGTTCTATTTCAACTTGCTTCTTATATTCATGCAAACAATGTATGTGATATAGTCAGCAATGGGGTCGTCTTGTTTTGTATTTCTGGTGGGCAACATGGCAAAAGAACAAGAGCATCCTTGTGGATAGGGAACTGTATTACACCAGAACATCTTTTTTTCCATATTGTGCTGTACTTAAATATGGTAACAATAAACTGCTCAGGGTCAGACTACGGTCAGGTCAGATGTTTGAACCAGCACTAGATAACTAACCTCTGTTGAGGTTTTGGTTTGATTTCCTTTTTGGTTCATGTCAATTATTCCTCTACTGGCTATAGCATTTGCAGTGACACCCACAGAATATCAGCAGGTTTTGAGTAGATTGCACGGCAAATAAATGAAGCAGAATGAGAACAGACTGGTCCATCTTTACCTTATATTGTCCTCATTCCCAGGATCTCTTGTAGAGTTCATTCTCAGTGTAATCACATACAATAGTGTCCCTAGGAGAGAAAATGACACTGTTATGTTAATCACAGGGTTTTGAGGGCAGTTTCCGTACATAGAAAAGGAAAGAAGTTGAAAACCTCTCCCCATCACGTGGAAGATCCAGAGTTGTAGCTCAGCAGTTACCAGCAAGAATTCTACATGGATGCTTAGACCACAACCTTCATAGTGGCATGCAGAGACTGAGACTGTGTTACTCTTCCCTCTATGTGCAAGGTGATAGGTGAGAAAGCCTCATTTCTCTGAATGTCCCCCTGACCTGAACAAGGAGAGCAGTATGTATGTGACTTCTAAGGGTTCTACACTGCTGACCTTTGGGAATTATGAAGTGGATAGACTTCTGATTGTCTCTAGACCTCTGTGTCCTGTCCCACATCTCTCATAGCTGAGACTGATGAGAGTTTCAAAAGCAAAAAGAGAAAGAGTATTGGATTTACTCACTGGCCTTGAGGTTTGAGCTTACAATGAGGAAAGTATACTGTTGAAACCACATCATATGAAGTCAGAGCAGCTCAGAATCCATTCATGCATGCTTCCCCAAAAATCTTTTTTTTTTATATTTTGCTGAGAGCTATCATTACATCAAACTCTGCAGAACACAACTTCCCACTTTAACCATCCTTTCCCACAGTCTGTGTAAGAAGTATATAGAGAACAGACTTTGTCAACTAAATGCGCTTCCTATATCGATTCTGCCAGAAAAGATTTGGGGGCTGATTGTGAAGAGATGCAACGGGGTCCACTAAAGACACAAAATAGGGACTCTTGCTGATCATGAAGTGCTTCTGTTTTTGAGAGACTCTGAAGATGGAACCTCCTACCCATACCTTAGTGGTCCCTGAATTCTGTCATAGCAGGAAATAAGGCTGCTGATATCACAGAGGTGTCTTACAGTAGTGGAAGCTGATGCTCTCAGTAGACACACTCCATCAGAGACTAGCATCCCAAGTTGTGTGTTCCCATTCACATGGTTCTCCTGAGCTCACTTTGAGCATGCACACTCAGTGTACACCTGATGTGGAGCACTATGCATCTGCTCACTGCAGTGATTCTGAGTATGACTATCTGGAACATCTCATGAGCAAACTAATCTATTGCCATTCTGAAATTTCTTTATTTTTAAAATAATTAATTAATTAATCAATTAATTTTACATCGGGACCACAATTTCCCCTCCCTCCTTTTCTCCCTGTTGCTTACTCTCCACTCCTCTCTCCTAGGGAAAAAAAAAAAAAAAACCTCTCCTCACTGTCTCTTCAGACAAGGAAAGGGCTCCCATGAATATCAACCTGCCTTGGCATATCAAGTTGCAATAGATATACGTGACTCTTCTCCTATTGAGGTGAGCCAAGTTAGCCCAGTTGGGAGAAATGGATCCAAAACTGGGCACTGGAGTCAGAGACAGCCCCTGCTACTGGTATGAGAAGTCCCATATACAGATCAAGGTGTGCAACTGGTACATATGTGTACAGAGCATAGTTGAATCCTATGCATGCTCTGTGGTTGGTGGTTCAGTCCCTCTGGGCCCAGATGGTCACATGTTAGCTGATTCTATAGGTTTTGTTCTGTCATCCTTCACCCCTTTGTCTCCTTTAATCCTTCCTCTTCTTCTTCCACAGTGTTTGCCATGCTCCCCCTAATGTTTGGTTGTGGAACTCTGAATCAGTTTTCGTCAGTTGCTGGATGAAGCATCTCAGATGGCAGCTATGCTCCTGTCTGAAGGAATAGCATAATATAGTTAACAGTGATAGGGGTGGGCTCTCTTTCATGATATGGGTTTCTAGCTGGGCCAGTTTTTGGTTTGTCATGCCCTCAATTTCTGCTCCATCTTTACAACTGTACATATTGTGGGCAGAACCCACTTAACTGTGGGTTGAGAGTGTTGACACTAAGTTCATGTGCCAGGTACTTCATTTAAATCTTTCCTGATCACAGGGATGGCTGTTTCTAGTCCATATTCTCCATTGATAGATGCCTTAGCAAGGGTCACCCTCATATATTCCTGGAAGGTTCTATTGTCCAAGGGTTCTAGCTCATCTAAAAGATGCCCTCCCCCACAGATTCCAGTTGTCACTCCCTGTCCTCTCTCCCTTGTGATCCTCACACTTGATCCCTCTTGTTACCCTCCCCAACTCCTCCCTCCCTCCAGATATCTATTATATTTTTTCCTTCTCATTGAGATTCAAGCATACTCCTCCTTGGCCTTCCTTGTTACTTTGTTTCTTCGGGTCTGTGCACTACACTATGATTGTATTGTAATGTATGTCTAATATCCACTAATAAGTTAGTATTATTATTATATAAGTTATAATTATTATTAACTAATAATATTAATGGATAATATGAGGTGTTGCTTGAGATTTTGTTCTTAGCCATTCTGACGGTTGTATGATAGAATATTAGTGTCATTTTGATTTCCATTTCCCTGGTGACTAACGATATTGAACATCACTTTAAGTTCTTCTCAGCCATTAGACAGACTGGGTCTTGAGGTAAAGATATTCCAAATTTTCTAAGATAGCACCAGACTGATTTCCATAGTGGTTGTGCAAGTTTGCACTCCCACCAGCAATGGGGGAGTGTCCCCCTTTCTCCCTGCCTCACCAACATGTGCTGTCATTTAAGTTTTGGATCTTAGCCATTCTGACAGGTGTGAGGTGGAATTTCAGGGTCGTCTTGAGTTGCATTTCTCTGATGAATAAGGATGTTGAGCATTTCTTCAAGTGCCTCTCAGCCATTAGAGATTCTTCCTTTGTGAATTCTCAGTTTACCTTTGTTCCCCATTTTTTGATTGGATTATTTGGTTTCTTGATGTTTAATTTCTTGAGATTTTAAAAAAATAATTATGTATATTATCCCTCTCTCAGAAGTGGGGTTGGTAATGATCTTTTCCCAATCTGTAGGTTGCCATTTTGTTCTAATGACAGCATCCTTTGCCTTACAGAAGATTTTCAGTTTCATGAGGTCCCATTTATTTATTGTTAATCTTAGAGCCTGAGATATTGGTGTTCTGTTCAGGAAGTTGTCACATATGCCAATGAGTCTGAGGCTTTTCCTCACTTTCTCTTCTATTAGATTTAGTGTGTCTGGCTTTATGTTAATGTCTTTGATCCAATTGGACTTAATTTTGTGCAAGGTGATAAGTATGGGTCTAATTTCATTCTTTTACATGTGGACATCCAGTTAGACCATCACCATTTTTTGAAGATGCTGTCCTTTCTCCATTGTACGTTTTTTGCTTCTTTGTCAAAAAATAAGTGACCGTAGGTGTGAGGGTTCATTTTTGGGTCTTCAATTCGGTTCCATTGATCAACTGGTCTGTTTCTATAGCAGTACCACTCTGTTTTTATTACTATTGCTCTGTAGTACAGCTTGAAATCTGGGATGGTGATACCTCCAGATGTTTTTTCTGTACAGGATTGATTTAGCTATTCTGTTTTTTTTGTTGTTGTTGCTATTCCATATGAAGTTAAGAATTGTTCTTTCAAGTTTTGTAAAGAATTTTGTTGGTATTTTGATAGGAATTGCATTGAAACTATATATAGCTTTTGGCAGGATGGCTATTTTTATTATGTTGATCCTACCTATCCATGAGCATGGAAGATCTTTCCATCTCCTGATGTCCTCTTCAATTTCATTATCTCAGGACTTGAAGTTCTTGTCATCATACAGGTCTTTCACTTGCTTGGTTAGAGTTACCCCCAGGTATTTTATATTGTTTATGGCTATTCTGAGAGTGTGGTTTCCCTAATTTCTTTCTCAGCCCATTTATCTATTGTATAAAGAATATGTATCTATTGATTTTTTTAATTGATTTTATATCCAGCCACGTTGCTGAAGATGTTTATCAGTTGTAATAGTTCTCTGGTGGAATTTGTGGGGTCGCTTATGTATACTATCATATCCTCTGCGAATATGGATAATTTAACTTCTTCCTTTCCAATTTGTATCCCATTGATCTCTTTTAGTTAGTTGTCTTATTGCTCTAGCTAGAATGTCAAGCACTATATTGAAGAGATATGTGGAGAGTGGGCGTCATTGCCATATACCTAATTTAAGAGGAAATGCTTTAAATTTCTCTCCATTTAATTTGATGATAGATAATGGCTTGCTGTATATTGCCTTTATTATTTCTAGGTATGGTCCTTGTATGCCAGCTCTCTCCAGAGCTTTTAGTATGAAGGGGTGTTGGATTTTGTCAAATGTGTTTTCAGCATCTAGCAAGATGATAATGTGTTTTTTTTTCTTTCAGCTTGTTCATATGGTGGATTATGTTGATGGATTTTCTTATGTTGAACCACCCCTGCACTCCTGGGATGAAGCCTACTTGGTCATGGTGTATGATACTTTTGACATATTCTTGGATTCAGTTTGCAAGTAATTTATTAAGTATTTTTGTGTCTATAAGGGAAATTGGTCTGAAGTTCTGAAGTTCTCTTTCTTTTGTGGGTCTTTGTGTGGTTTAGGTATCAGGGTGATTGTGGCCTCATAGAATGAGTTTGGTAGTGTTCCTTCTGTTTCTATTTTGTGGAAGAGTTTGAAGAGTATTGGTATTATCTGTTTTTTGAAGGTCGGCTAAAATTCTGTGCTGAAACCATCTTTCCCTGGCTTTTTTTGATTGGGAGATTTTTAATGACTGTTTCTGTTTCCTTAGGGGTTATAGGAAAGTTTAATCTGTTAATATTATCTTGATTTAACTCTGGTAGGTGGAATCTATCAAGGAAATTGTCTATTTCGCTTAGGTTTTCAAAGTTTGTGGAATACAGATTTTTGAAGTAAGACGTAAAGATTTTCTGGATTTCTTCAGTGTCTGTTATTTCACCCTTTTGTTTCTGATTTTGTTGCTTTTGGTATTTTCCCTCTGCCTTTTAGTTAGTTTGGCTAAGGGTTTGTCTATTTTGTTGATTTTCTCAAAGAATAGACTCTTGTTTTCATTGATTCTTTGTTTTTTTGTTGTTGTTTCTATGTTGTTAATTTCAGCCCTAAGTTTGATGATTTCCTGGCTTCTGCTCCTCTTGGGAGTGTTTCCTTCTTTGTTTTCTAGCTCTTCTCATTAAGTTGCTAATATGAACTGTCACAATTTAGTTCTTGAAGGTACTTAGTGCTTTGAAATTTCCTCGTAGCACTGCTTTCATTGTGTCCCACAGGTTTGGGTATGTTTTGCCTTCATTTTTGTTGGATTTTTGGAAGTCTTTGATTTCCTTCTTTATTTCTTCTCTGACCCAGTAGTCATTGAGTAGAGAGTTATTTAGTTTCCATGAATGTGTAGGATTTTGTTATTTCTGTTGTTGTTGAAGTTCAGTTTTAATCCATGGTGGTCTGATAAGATACAAGGGGTTATTTAAGTTTTCTTATATCTGTTGAGGCTTGCTTTATGTCCAAATATATGGTCAATTTTGGAGAAGGTTCTGTGAGTTGCTCAAAAGAGACATATTCTTTGGTGTTTGGGTAAAACATTCTGCAAATATCTGTTAGGCCCATTTGGTTCATGAACCCTTTTATTCTCATTATTTCTCTGTTTGGTTTCTGTCTTGATGACCTGTGCATTTGTGTGAATGGGTTGTTGAAGTCTCCCACTGTTAATGTGTGGGGATTGATGTGTGGTTTAAGTTTTAGAAGAGTTTCTTTTACAAATGTGGGTGCCCGTGTATTTGGAGCATATTCAGTATTGAGATGTCATCTTGATGACTTTTTCATTTAACAAGTATGTAGTGTCCTTCCGTATCTTTTTTGATTAATTTAGGTTGAAAGTCTATTTTATTTGATATTAGGAATGGCTACTTCAGCTTGCTTCCTGTGACCATTTGCTTGAGCATGCTTTTCCCACCCTTACTCTGAGATAGAGTCTATCTCTGTTTGTGAGATGTGTTTATTGTATGCAGCAAAATGATGGGTCTTGTTTACAGATCCATTCTGCAAACTTGTGTCTTTTTATTGGGGAGTTTAGTCCACTGATATTGAGGGATATTAATGTCCAAAGGTTGTTATTTCCTGTTATTTTGATGAAGGTGGTGGTTATGTGTTTCTTTTGGTTTAGCTGCAATGGAGTTTTTTCTTTCCTTTGTTTTCTTGGGTGTAGTTATCTTCTCTGGGTTGGAATTTTCCTTCTAGCATCTTCTGTAGAGTGGATTTGTGAATAGATACTGTACAAATTTGGCTTTGTCATGGAATAACTTGTTTTGTCCATCTATGTCAATAGAAAGCTTTGCTGGGTAAAGTAATCTGGGCTGGCACCTATGGTATCTTAGTGCTTGTAGGACATCTGCCCAGACCCTTCCTGCTTTTAAAGTTTCTAGGAGAAATCAGGTGTAATTCTCATGGATCTGCCATTATACATTACTTGACCTTTTTCTCTTACAGCTTTTAATGTTCTTTCTTTGTTCTGTACATTTGGAGTTTCAATTTCTGATCTAATCTGTTTGGAGTTCTGTATGCCTCTTGGAATTTTATTGGAATATCTTTCTTTAAGTTTGGGAAGTTTTCTTCTATGATTTTGTTGAAGATGTTTCCTGGACCTTGGAGTTGGGAGTCTTCTCTTTCATCTATGCTTATAATTCTTAGGTTTCATTTTTCATTGTGTCTTGATTTCTTGGATGTTGTGGGTGAGGACATTTTTAGATTTCTCTTTTCCTTTGCTTGTTTTACTGATTTATTCAATAAAATCTTTCATGCCTGAGATTCTGTCTTCCATCTCTTGTATCCTATTTGTGATACTCATGTCTGTTGTTCCTGTTCTCTTTCCTTGGTTTTCTACCTCAAGGATTGTCTCTGTTTGTGTTTCCTTTATTGCTTCCATTTCCAATTTCAAGTCTTGAACACTTTTATACATTTTAAACATTTACTGCTCCAATTTATATGTCTTTATCTGCCAATATTTCAAATCTTTCACAGCCTTGTCTCTTTCCCATTCATATTTGGCTGAGGTGGTTAGGAAGTCCCTAATGGTATTCTCCATTGCTTTCATTTGTAAAATTGAGGATTCTTTAAATTCTTTCAGTGATTTAGTATCTTCTTCTAAGGACTCTATAACTTTCCAAAGTATAGATTTGTCATCATTTTCATGTGTTTCAGCTGTGGTGGGATGGTCAGGGCTTGTGATCCTAGCATAGCTGAATTTTTGGGGGGTCATATATCCTTGACTTTTGTCAGTTATGTTCTTTTGCTGGCCTTTAAACACCTTGTTATTCTTAGCTGTTTGTTCCTGGTGCCTTCTGGAACTGATGGCTGGCATCTTGCCCCCCCCCCCACCACTCTTCATTTTTTAAACCTGTCCATTTATACAACACTTGGTTTCTTTTTCTTTTCTTTTCTTTCTTTCTTTTGTTTTTTTTTTTTGAGACAGGATTTCTCTGTGTAGCCATGGATATCCTAGAACTCAATCTATAGACCAGGATGGCCTTGAACTCTTTGAACTCACAGAGAATCACCTACCTGCCTTTGCCTGCCTCCCGAGTGCTGAGATTAGAAGCATGCACCATTGTGCCCTGCAAAATATATATTTATGCATTTATTTTTTAGTGTATGAGTGTTCTGCCTGCATGTACACTTGCATGTCAGAAGAGGATATTTGATCCCTTCATAGATTATCGTGACCCACCACATAGGTGATGGGAATTGAACTCAGGACCTCTGGAAGAGAAGCCAGTGTTCTTAACCAGTGAACCATCTCACCAGCCCCAAGCACTTGGTTTCTTATGACAAATCCTTATCTTCCTGGTCTTTAACATTCTTTGGTTGAGATGCAAGCTGATGCTTTCTCAGGACTTGTAAAGAATCAGAGACACACTGAGCACATTACTGCACTTCATATGGAGTCAAGTACTCTCTCCCAGATCTCTATTTAATGCTAGAACTAAAGAATGTCATGTCCACTTATTCCCCAGTCAGAGAATGACTGATGTAACAAACTGGATCCTTCTAGGGACTGAAGATGACATATTTGCAGAGGTGCAAATCATGGGCAAATTAGTGGCAGATTTCTACATATCAAGAAACTACATAGAAGGACAAGTTGTGTTTCTCTAATAGTGAGAATCAAATGAGTCCAGGGTTGAGGCTGCATTGAAGATGGTGGGGTCCAGACTTGAGCAGAGGGTATGACACACTTCGAAGCACTTACCCATCAAGAAAGAATCAGCTGTTCTGGGAAGTGAAACTAACAGGATGCTGAGGCTTCATCTCAGTCTTGTGCAATGTATCTGATCTGTGGTTTCATTTTTAAATAAGGGGAAATGCTTAGGAAAAGGACTACATGCCTGGTTGCTGCTCTAGAAAGTCCAGGGTTTGGAAGGAGGATGGTAGAAGGAATCTATTTGCACTATATTGAGATAAATTTCCAGTAATAATCTGAGTCCAGACAGTGTTTTCATTATTGTAAGTTGTGTTCCCAGTTTCCCCTAGTAAGGAACTGAGCTCATCAAAATATCCATTTAGTGCATCAAGAAAGACATACATCTATGTCCATATCAGTGTCCAGAGGCTGTAGTTGTATTCTCTGTTCTCTCATTGTCCCTGCAAAGCAAATGTGAGAGGCAAAAGCACATTAGTGATAGAAGGATGATATTGTGTTATCTCTCTCTGTGTGTGTGTGTGTGTGTGTGTGTGTGTGTGTGTGTGTGTGTGTAAAGAGAAGCTTGTGTCCTCAATTGAATTCGTCTTGTTGGAAGAATGGGTTTGGTTGGGGAGAGATTAGGTCTGCTGACTGGGAATATTGAGAAAGGATTCTATGACACTTCAGAAAGAGCAGTGAAGGATTAATCATGGTGGAGAGTAGGAACGAGAGTAGAATGTTAGAAGAGGGTCTGAAGTGTTTAAAGGAATGGATACAGTTGGGAGAAGGGGCCTGGAGAGCTACAGAAACTGGATGGATTGAGCATATAGACATATGTCTTGATTCTTCATTGAACATGGACTGTGTTGATGTCAAGAGGACAGTGACAGGATGTAACAGAAAATTTCTATTTAGAACACATATACTTATTATTACTTAACATCTATAGAAATACCTAAATCCTGTAACCTAAAACCTATAATCTAAAATCTATAATCTAAGAATGCCCTAACACCTATCTACAAATACCTAACACTATTTTAACTTTCTTGTAAAGGATATTAATATTCTTAGTGTAGGTCCGTGCAGATTTACTTGGTTTACAGCAGTCCCGGCAGAGGCAGATAGTTCTTTTCAAGATTAAAATCCTTTGGACCTTACTTTGCCAGTTCGCAGGGTCAATTTCACTCAACCACCAAATTATGGTCAGTTTATAAAGTCAGCCTGTTCCAACTGCCAAGCTGAGGCCACCTTTTTCCATAGGCTTCACAGCCTAAGACTACTCTGAGCAGCTTCTGAACTCCTCCTGCTTTAATGCCAGCCTTAACAAGCTGAATTATGGCAAAGGGTCTTTGTCAGGCTAACTTGTAATGAAAAGTTTTTATCTCTTCAACTCTACCTTTCAGTTTATGACCATTATGGCATAATGGCCTAAATATCCATACCTTGCTGTGCACTTCTCTGGCATGACTTCTCAGTCAGTGAGGGCAGGAGGAAGAGAGCACCCAATGGGTGGAGCTTTCTGCCTTATATATTGCATCATCTCACAATCCTTGGATGTGTTGAGGGTCCACAAAATCTCTTGTGATGTCAAGCAGTCCCGTTGCTTCTCAGGGCAACTGACATCATCTTAATGGCTTGCTTGTTTTCTAACCATGTCTCTTCAATAGGGCAGTTTGTGTTTCCATCTCAGCAACTTCAAAGGATGCCAAGCCAATCCCCTATGTGCTACAAGATGCTAAGCTGAATTGCATACTAATTTCACTAAGGAGGCCTAACTTCTACCACAATAAGAAGAGCTCAGGATGGGACTATTTGAGGTTAATGTCAAAATGAGAATGAAAGATTGGAGAAACAGAGGAAGTCTCTTCACTGCTGAGGTTGATTGGAGTATCAAACAGAGCCATCACAGACAGTAGCAGAGAAGGTTTTGAAAGAGTTATACAAGCCCTAGGTGACTCACTGGGGGAAGCTGTTTTCCTGCTGGTCTTTTCTTGTGCTTTGTGACTGGGAATTACTTTATTCCTCTGACTTCTTCATTTTTGTCAGGGTCAGCTTCCTATACTTGCATCTCTGCTTCTTCATTGTTATTTTTTTTTCTTCTATCCCTTTCCTCTCTGGACCACAGTTCCTGATGTGACACTACAGATCCTGTCTCAACATCCTCAGCACTAATACTCAGGAGATTGAAAGTTTTGGCTCCTATGGAAGGTACAAGAATACCATTTTCCAACTTTCAAATTCAAACTGGTAATAATCTCTCATTGTCCTTCCTTGAGCTATAATGAAGTTAATAATCTGTCTTTAGTGTTAGTGTGAGATCAGCCAGTCTGGCGATGTGGGAAGGTTCAAATATGGATCCTTATTTCTGTGAATATGAACTGGGGTGGGAGAGTGCATTGGTTAGTTTTTGTCATCTTGATGTAGACACATAGACTAAAGTTACATGGGAAAGAGGAACCTCAGCTAAGGAAGTTCTTCAATCAGGTTAGACTGTAGTCATGCATGTAGGACATTTTCTTGATCGATAGTGCTAAGATACACCAGAACGTGATACTTCCCTCCCCAGAAGACAATGCAGGGAAACATGGGCTGGGACTCCTGACATGATCACTTCTTTTTCCTGATCCCAACATGTCATTTGCTGATGTAGGTATAGGAGCAGGGGCTAGAATTTCCCAGGTACTGGTACCTCTGCTGGATCCACCCAACCCTTTTTCTTCTGGTTCGCTTTGGTGTTGCTCATGCCTCATCTCAGGGCTTCATGCATAAGCATGAAAGTGCTGACGATGGTTGAAGTTAGGACTACTGAGGCAGGGACAATGTATCCTTCTCATGCTCCTATCATCAATCTCTTGCCTTCACCACATTTCATGAATTACTGTGAACAAGTGTTGTGCACAGAATGGAAAGGACCATAACACCTTTGAAATGGGTGGTGTCATGTGGCATACAAGTTGATTGTACCCATTCCACTGATCTCCACTGTAGTGACTATCAGAGTTGCAAACTCCAGATTTAACTCTAGACATCATGGATCAGGACCAGGACACATCTTCTCTCTCCATGGGCACTTTCAAATTCAGATGAAAGTATGACAGGACCATGTAACATTTTCTATGAGAATAGAGTGAGGTCATACATTGATAGTGAGGACAAGTGTATTCTTCTAAGTTAAAAATCTCCTCAGCTGCTAGGTCTCATGGTACATACCTTTAATCTTAGCACTTAGGATGTAGAGGAAGGTTGGTATATGTGAAATTGTGAGCTTGGTCTATGTAGTGGATTCCAGGAAAGATGGAGCTCTATAGAGAGGCCTTGTCTTTTTCTTTGTTTTTCATCTTTAAATTTTTTTGTTTACTTTTTCTTTTTTTGACACAGGATTGCTCTGTGTAGCCCTGGATGTCCTGGACTCACTTTGTAGACCAGGCTGGCCTCAGAATCACAGAGCTCTGCCTGCCTCTGTGTCCAAGTGTGGGATTAAAGTTGTGCACCACCACACCCAGCTCTTTCTTTCTTTCTTTCTTTCTTTCTTTCTTTCTTTCTTCCTTCCTTCCTTCCTTCCTTCCTTTCTTTTATTTATTTTTAAGGTGTATCTTTTTGTCCCCAACATCTCCCCTCTTTTAGTCCAATAAAAGGCTCTTTTTCTTATAACAATACATACAATACAAAACAATAAAAACAAGTAGGCAACAATCATGAAATTGACAAAGTATGACATACAATCCCAATGTCCAGTCCATATGTATTTGACAATAAGAATATTATTTTATCTGTCTATCTCAACGAGTTTAAAGTTGTATACCTAACTCAACTTCCATCCTAACTTGCATTACCAACTTGCAATCATCTTTTTAGAACTATAATATCATTTTAATTCTTAAACATCTTAAAACTTAACTGTGAGACTATAATTATTGAGTCTACAACCACATCAGAGACCTGAGAAGGATAAATATATCTGAATAAACAGGAAGTTCACAGCAAGCAGCTTCAAAAACTAAGAAATGACAGACAAATGGCTGCCTGGACAGTCCCCAATTTCTCTTTACCATTGGAGCATCTATCGTCAGCCTCTTGACCCAGTAGCTATGACAGTCATTAATTGTAAAGAGTGAAGTATGAAGGACTTGCCCACCCTGTCTTGGCAGAGGAAGGCTGACGACTTACCTGCTTCCAAGTTTTGTCTACATTCTGTATGCAGTTGAAGCAAGGTATTTTACTTGCCCAGTGGATAGCTTGCCACTCATACAGCCATCTCCAAATGGACATTCTTTGATGCTCATCATCTACTTGAAGTAGAATGGGGGATTGTGTCAGGAGCTGACATGGAGAGACCTTGTCTTAAACAAAACAAAACAATCTGCTTAGGTAAAGGGGGAAGATGAGTACTATCTTCTCATTCCCCAGATAGCTGAGCACTGGGATATAGAGAATGAAAAATGTAACCTGAGCCATGCTATGAGGTCAGGATCACCTAACATTACCTAGACAAGATCATTAGATGAGACAAGGTGTAGAATAAAACTCTTATGGACACAATTGTAAAATATTCAAAAATGTCACTCACACACTGGGTAAAGATGGTGCTGAAGAGCAAATAATCAGTGAAATCATGTTCAAGAGACTTTGCTAACTGTTCAATGTTAACACCATGAAAAATATTGAATAGATGTGAATTCATTAAGGCATATTCTCCTGCTAGGTATGATAATTTAATATGAAGTGAAAAGAACACCTCTTGAAAAAAGTAGTATTTACCTAGTCAAGAAATCCCATTCAACATTCAAAATCATGTTTTTGATGATAGTAAGAAGCTTACAATTAAAAATATAAATATTGGAGACAGAATTTTTAATTAAGAGGTAGCCTTTGTCAGTGTCTTACAACTATTAATCATAAAAACTCACAATCAATTATGAACAGAGAACCTCATGTGTCAGAATATGATCATGTACCAAAAGACTGAAGTTAGCATTATACTGAATCACGATAAAGCAGAAATTTCACATTAAATCCAGAAGTGGGAAGTAGAGTCACTTCTCATAAATGTTCAGCTTTGTACTCGAAGACTTAGCTAATACAGAAACAGAAGTAAAGTAAAAGAACATTTCACATGTTTCTAAAAACAGGAAAAAATAAATACCACTGTCATTGTTTGAAGATAACATGATTGTCAGCATAGATTCCAAATCATCATATGATCAGTCATCCTTGCAAAGTGACTATGGGATGACTAATCTGCATGGCAGTTTCTTTTGCACATATGCGAATAGACAGTGGAAAATAAAACAAAAACCATCAATTTCATGAATCATCTCCCACCTTGTACATGTGATGTTATATTGCTGTTTTTAAGTTGCCTTTGATGGGGTCAGCAAATGTCAGAGATGGGGACTTTGTGTTAAGAAAACTTTCTCTTTTTTCATATGAAACATGTCAGATATTTATTTTTACAACATAGGAATTTTCACGTCATAAATTTAATATTTGTTGAAAGTTAAAATGTCCATGAATTTTAGCTTCAAAGGAGACTAGATAGCTTTTCAAATATCTAGTTAG